>JAODTR010081599.1:0-14735 GCA_025399935.1 Amblyopsis rosae | reverse complement strand
CCTTCTTAACATTTACGTCCATGGAAATACGGAAATAAATAAAACAAGGAAATGTGGAAATACGGAAATAAATAAATGTAGAAATGCAAAAATAAATAAATACAAGTAAAAATACAGAAATAGCCTATTTTAATACAAACATTTAATTATTTTTTCAATTATTTTAATATTTATTTAATTATTTATACATTTCTTTATTTATTTATACTTTTATATATTTATTTATTTAATTTTATTATGGCAGTCCTGGTCCTCCATATTCCTCCGGTCATTTGTCAGGAACCTATAAAACATCCACGCTGTTCTGGCAAGGCCGGATCTACAATATGGGCAATCTGGGCAAATGCCCAGGGGCCCTTGGGCAGAGAGGGGCTCTCAATAATGGAATAAAAAAAAATCTGATTTTCTTTATGGTACATAGAGGTCTACACAAGACCTTGATAATAATCTAATCTGAATAAAATAAAATGTTTTTTACAAAATCATGACTGTCAATTTGATGACTGGAGGAAGGGGGTGGCGGTGGATGAAATAGCGTGCCCAATAAAAAAAATATCTCGCTAATAAGTAGCTTTTTCAAAAAAATCTACAAATGAAAAGCCCTCTGGTACCAGCTACAGTATGCTCAGCCTCAACTAATAGCTAACTTGAGCAAAGACAAAAAACGACGCCGGTCAGCAAACAGAACAAGGTAACGCCACCTCAGGCTCGTTGGCTGGACTGAGGACTTGATCTGTGACTTTTCTAGAAAGAACTTCTAAATGTAAGCGCTATTATGCCATCTGTGAATTGAGTAGGCTCATAATCTGCTTTGATTGTGTGACCAGATAATTATATTTTGCTGAGTATATTTTCCGTTGGAATAACATGCATATTGCATAATTATGGTGTGATGATGCATGATATAGGCATGTGTGAGCTTTAATTGGTCAAGTTCAGCAGTGTGTTGGCTTTTGCAGTGTGTTAAGTTGCCCAGCTCACTTACTGACCTTTTGCAAACTGCACTCAGGTGTTTTGTGTGAATGCATTGTTGCATCTTCAGTCATGTTTCAGAATTTCTGGTGTGCCATCAGCTTGGGTGATTTTCAGTGAACATTGTCTTGTCGTGAATCATAGTCTTGCAATTTGTGAGTAAGATGGTTTGACATGCCACCATGACTAGAAGTTCAAATAAGTATGGTGTGTGCATGCGTGCATAGTCTGTATGGTGGGGCGAAGGTTCTGTCAGGTGCCTGCAGTTTGCTGGGTGTAAATATTTTTGATATGGTGTGGGTGTTAGTGCCCAGGCGCTCCTGAGGATACTAATCCGACCCTGTGTTCTGGACATTTGTGCATCCAGGGAAGATGCATTTAGGCAATGAAGGCATATCTTGGAAACTGTATGATGTTTACTCTAGCATGAACAATACATGTTAGGATATGTTAGCAATAAGGAGCGGCAGGGGTATAACCACTGACTTTATAAAGCGTTCTATCCTTTTAAATTGTCGTTAGGGGGTTATATTTTGACCCGCCCAAAATAATTCAACATACAAAAAAAAAGGTTAAAATACAGTTAAACTGTATAAATCTACACAATGCAGTAGCCTACTACATAGATTAAAGTGTAATTAACATGTTTACAGGAATAGTTTTCGAATGTATATAATGAGGTTCCATACAAATCACTGAATTTGCTTTACACAATCTTTAATGTCTTCTTCGCACTGAATCATTTCCACACCACAGCCAATTTCATGCTGGGTTTACCGCGGTCCGCAGGCATGCATCTTGCCAGTGAAGATACCATCACAGATAGGCCTAACTATGGTACAGTCTATATTGGAAGTGCTACTGGATGCGTGAAGCGAATTGAGAGCAGCGCATGCATGTATACAAACAGCGTACCTACAAAAATAGCCAACTTCCAAATTGATAACCCCGAGCAATCACTATAAGCTACGAAATAATAAAAGTATTAAGAATTTTAATGAAAATGTAATACTTTATAAGGGAAAATAATACTTTTAAGGACTTATTTTGAGGATATTGAATTCCATACCTTTAATAATTTTAAGACGTCACCCCGCGGCTACCCTGTTCTAGGAGAGCATGGGGCAAGTGAGCTGCATATGGTAGGTGATCTTATGCTCTGGGGTTTTCAGGTGAGAGAGGGGTTGGTCGTGTTCTCAGGTGACAACATTCTGATTCATGCTAAAATGTGCATTTTCAAAAGAACCACTTGCACTTGTGCATCCCAATGAAGGCTGAATCACTATTGGTTTATGTCAATAGGCATATACGTAGAAAAGCATAATTAATTGAACTTGTCAATTTTAGTAATTATTGCTTTAAAATAATCCAGATTATGCCCATTCTCTTTAGTCTTTGAAACTAACTTTGGATATGTCAGGCACCATATCCTCTGTCTTTAGTTCAAATTCACAATTTACATAATTATCACTACCAAAATCTTCATCACTGTTGTCCAAGGCATCCAAGTCCTTTGTTCTTTGTTCAGATCCCTTATGCTGGCCATCTGCTTCCTGCTCATTCTCATCTTCCACTTGAGAGTTTATTCTGTCATCGAAACACACATTTTAAATATGTTAGGTTATTATCCTGTTTTTATCCAAAGTATACTAGACTACTCTGCCCCACCATTGTAACAAATGCTGATGTTGTTGATCACAATTTGCCCATGATCTCACACAGTTTATGGACACAATACTGTATCAAGGATGCAACAGATGAAACTTAAGAAAACCAGAACAGTGACTACATTAATTTTCTGACATGAATTGAGCCATACGCTCAATTTTAACATCATCAGTTACATCTGTTATTGTCCACAAGATGGCACACTTGCATGCCTATACAGTTGGACCTGGTCACGATAACAATTTTGTTGGTCAAACGGTTAGTCGATATATTGTCCCAGAAATAATCGCAATAAACAATATTGTCATTTTAGGGGCAGACAAGAAAATACAAGGGTGGAATGGCTGACTAAATAATCCAGTGTGGTGTCAACAAGGGAAGCAGGGAGAGAGGTAGTTTAACTGAAACACAAAACCTTTGAATACAGTAGCCTAATACTATAGTCGCCACAAAACATTGCGCCATCAAAACAAGCATCCAACACACTTATCTTCTGGCATGCATCATAAAACTGTCACGGTATAGGTTGGCTGTGAATTACATTCTGATAAGGAGCAGAAGCTTCATTGTATTTTAGAATGAAAGTGACAGTTCATGTTTGGGAAATCGTTACAGTATGTGGTTATGTTTTCTGTAAACATTCCAAAAATATTAGATTTAAACTGTCACCCTCCCTCCAATGTAAATGTGTACGCCGAGAATTCCCTCCTCAAACCTTTTTGCTTATGCTCGCGGCAAACTCAAAGCAAACTGAAAACCACTTGGAACGCAACTCGTTTCCGCTATTGTCATGCGACAACTCGTTGTGATTGGTAAAACCAGGTTCATTGCTTGGCTAAGATCTCTGTGTGCGTGAGTGTAACGGTGGCCAGCAGGTAGCTGTGCGGTGTTAATCCTCACTTTCCGACACCTCATAGGACGCTCTGGCGACGCAGGCCAGGGCCCATGGGTTTTTGGCCTGCCTTGTAGGAGCGTCTGCTCTCTACATGGGAGATCAGGGTTCGATTCCCCGAGGGGGACGGACGATCTCCGTCACGTGTACTATGCTACCTGTGAGACAAGAGCAGGGCAACATGGCTTTCTGTCTTATGTCACCAACAAGCGTGTAAATACAATATTATCGCGGTCTGAAAAATGATAAAGGTTATTAAGTCCATATATCGCATGACACATCCATTTAGTAACCATCATGACAGGCCTAACCTGGTCCCACATATGTATTCTCCATTCATGACATTGCAATAATGAATGTCCTGCAACAATAATAGTAGTAATAGTACAGTAGTACATATTGAACTACACATTATGATTGTCTAACAGCATTTGGCTAGATATCAAGTAACTTAATTCCCTAAATTATTTATTTGTAAGTCAGATGTTGATCATCATCAATAAAAGCAAGAAAAAGTCAAAGAATAAATGAGGCTTATACGTTATCGAGACATTCAAAGAAACGGGGCACATCTCTACAGCCGCACACTGCACTTACGGGATGACAATATCCTCTTTTTTGCCACACTTAGCACACAACTCTAGCTGGGTGGAACAGGGCTTGCAAATGACGTGATATGCATCCTTCACAGTCTTCTGGGAACACTTCACACTGAAAAAGAAACAATACCTTAAAATGTTTCTAATCAATACAAGGCTTCATTACATCCTTAACAATGGCCTAGTGAATGCAATAAAACAAATGTTGAAGGAAGCTGCAGAGATCCACAGCTTAGGTGGGAGAATCTGTCCACAACAGAACTGCTAGTCATGCAGAGTGGCAAGAAGAAGAATGGTTTCGAAAAAAGCATATAGTGTTAGAATGGCCCAATCAAAGTCCAGGCCTAAATCCAATTGAGATTATCTGGCAAGACTTGAACATTTCTGTTCACAGACACTCTCCATCCAATCTGACTGAGTTAGAGCTATTTGCAAAGAAGAATGGGCAAACATTTCAGTCTCTAGATGTGCAAAGCTGGTATAGACATACCCCAAAATTCTTGCACATGAACGCTTTTGCAAACCACATATCAGTTTTTTTATTTGAAAGAAAAACAAAAAGAAGTGAAAACCATGTATAATTTCCTTCCACTTCAGAATTATGAAACAGTTTGTTATGGTCTACCACAAAAAATCCCAATAAAATACATTTATGTTTGTGTTGTGTTTTCTTAGAAAATGTGGAAAAGTTAAAGGGGTTTGAATACTTTTGAAAGCCACTATATTCTATGGTTTTTATTAATAATAAACTACTTAACAGACTACAATATTTTAATGGATGATCTTTTTTTCTCTCTCCCAGTATTCACTAATTAATTCAAACACCCTATTCAAACACAATAGGAGGCTTAACACATATTCACAATAGGGACATGATGACAACATTATGTGCCATATAACAACTCGTCACATTTGTGAAACTTCTATTACTTTCTAAATGAAAACATTTATGCTCTCTCGTTGAAATAACTCACCATTTTCGCGGCTGTGGCATCGCTTTGTATTTGTTATACTTGACTTTCCATTCCAGAACATCCTTACAACGTTGACAAAGCCCATCATGGACCTTTGTTTTTGCCTTCTGCAATATAAAATTAAACATTGGGCAACATTCATTTGAACTAATAGCCAAGAACAGAAACGTCTGTATGTATTATTGAATAAACACATCGCAACCCATTACGGTCAGTGCATTTACAACAATTAGCTTAACGCACATGTACCGGTAAAACACGCCAAACCCTAAATAGGCCTACCGTACAGAAGGAATAGTGTACCTTTATATGCGCAGTCGCTCCGTATTTGTCGTTTTTGTAGACAGTTGTGTTCTGATGCTTCTGACCTCGTGAACGCGAAACATTACCCTTTTGTGTACTCATTTTATTACTTCATCACATACGCATTTTGTGGAACGTTGTGCCGTGGTCTCTAAAACACATACTAACCCGGAAGAAAATAAATACATTCTTCTTCTTTATTGAGTATATTGGCAGATCGCAACCAACTAGCAGGTGCATACACCGCCACCTACTGTACCGGAGTGTGAGGTCAGTCAAGGCCCCCTTACCTTATATTCTAGTCTCTAAACTTGTATCTTTAATAAAAACACAGCTCTTGATATACTCCTTCCTACTCCCTCCTCCCAAAGCCCAATACCCCACCCATTCACCACCATCTCCCGCCTCCCTTCCTTCCAAGGCCTCCTTACCTTATATTCTAGTCTCTAAACTTGTATATTTAATAAAAACACAGCTCTTGATATACTCATTCACACTCCCACCACCCAAAGCCAAATCCCCCACCCATTCACCACTGTCTCCCGCCTCCCTTCCTTCCAAGGCCTCATTACCTTATATTATAGTCTCTAAACTTGTATATTTAATAAAAACACAGCTCTTGATATACTCCTTCCCACTCCCACCTTCCAAAGCCCAATACCCCACCCATTCACCACCGTCTCCCTTCCTTCTCATATAGGTCTATGTTCCTTTCTGACCCTCTATACATCATTTCCCTGGCCACATTATACTTCTCACAATATAACAACACAGGCTCCACTGTCACTGAGACGCTTCCCCATCACCCTCAACGTTGCCCTAAGCCCATGCCCAAACCGTAACATACACCCATAGAACTATGCCTACACCACAACATCCCTAAATATACACATTCCCTTTGACACTTCACTATCCTACTATAAAACCTTTATATTTAAATTTTTCTATATATAAATATACGCATCTGTCAAATGTATAAAATATGTTTTCATTTATTTAAAGTTATATTTGATGATAATAAAATTATGTAATTTGTAATTAATTACGTCATTCAAAATAATGGAAAACGCATTCAGGCCTATTGGTTGTCGTCTTCAGTAGTAGCTTCTGATAGGTTTGCCACATTGTCAATCCGAGAAAATGTCGTCACTCTGCGGTTTCGAAAAACCAACTAATGGCTATTCATAATTAATACTATTGGTGGACTTCACCTACCAACTTATTAACCATTGGTTCACATTGTTGTCAGTCACATGTTCTCCATACCATGTAGCCGCCGCCGAAAACAAGCCGCAAGGAAAAATATCAAACAAGCAGCTGCAGTGTCAACTGTACCGGTTACTGTAGTATACTGTCTGCCCGCATAGATATCAGGCAACATTTGAATGGCCTGTCCTTTATAGCATTGCGTTGTATCGCCTTTCGTGATTTAAATGAGTCCACGTCGTTGTTTTTCCGGACCGTATGTTGATATGATCGAGCGATCGTAAGAAAAAAATAAAAGAAGCACTAGCATTGGGATTCCTGGAGCGGAGGACCTACCGTAATGTTCCGGGTATGCTATTAGTACAGTACCACAAAGCTACGGTGCCAAGCATAATACAATCGTGTAAACTACAGTAGTGAAGTATAATATCATAATCATCAGTCATACAGTAGCCTAAAACCTACTGTCCAGAAGATAAGTTGCCGTGGTGCGGAGGAAGATATACGAACATAATCACCACCTTTCAGGTAACGTTAACGTGATGAATGCCTCGCATGCTCTTTTAATAAAATGTCAAAAAGGCTGGGTTACATAGCCATGCAGGTTGATGTCTTCATCACACCTGTCACAGCTTTGCATTTAATGCATTCCAATTGTTTCAAACTACACACCATTCATTTAAATATTACAGAAACCGTCTCATTACTGTACAACGGTAAACATGCTGTGAAACTAAAAGCTCAAGGATTGTTGCCGGGGATGCGTAACATCTTCAGTATCCACGGACAAAGCCACACACAATAATTTTGTTTCCTACCCCATGCCCCTCCCAAAAACCAAAACAACACTTTTTAAAATCTGGTTACATTCATCTTTTCGATGCTACATCTTTATGTGTGTCAAATAAGAAGCCTGCTCTAACAGAAGAAGACATATTCTTTCTTCACTGATTTCTGGTATCCTGACAAACCAGATAAGGTATATCCAAAAATTGTTTGCATGCATTCTTCATATGTAGGCTACTACCAAAAATATACATCCAAACAAAGCATGATTAGTGAAAGTGAAAGTAGGGAATCTTTAGTCAATAGTGTCTGAGTGTTATGGAGCCTTGCAGCAAAGAGAGAACAAAAACTCATCAGGCCTGTAGCCTCCTAATGATCTTGGCCGAAGAGTGGCCCTATGTGCCAGGAAGAGGTGAATGTAATTGTAAAAACCCCATTTGAATCTGCTTTAGCTTGTGGCTGATTGTACATTTTAATCTAGTCCCTTTTGATAATCATAGTTTTATACATGCAGCAATATTCTTAATCCACTGATAAGTATTATAGATTCTTCAACTAATCACCATCATTCATGCTCCTCAGGTCCACAGACTGTTAAGGATGAACCATTTATCCCTGAGTGAGCTATGTTGCCTGTTCTGTTGCCCACCGTGCCCCAGCAAGATAGCCTCCAAGTTGGCCTTCCTGCCCCCAGAGCCCACCTACAGCCTCATGTGCGATGACAGTGGCAGCCGCTGGACCCTGCACCTGTCGGAGCGCGCCGACTGGCAGTACTCGTCGCGTGAAAAGGACGCCATTGAGTGCTTCATGACGCGCACCTCCAGGGGCAACCGCATCGCTTGCATGTTCGTTCGCTGCTCGCCCAGCGCGCGCTACACACTCCTGTTCTCCCACGGCAACGCGGTGGACCTTGGCCAGATGAGCAGCTTCTACATCGGCCTGGGCTCGCGCATCAACTGTAACGTCTTCTCGTACGACTACTCCGGCTACGGGGTCAGCTCAGGAAAGCCCTCCGAGAAGAACCTGTATGCTGATGTGGATGCGGCCTGGCACGCACTCAGAACGCGGTAAGTGGAGGTGGATGGGTGGTTGTAATCACTGTAATCGGGGTGGGCTCTCTGCCCCTCCTTGTACCTCTGCAGGGGGGAAGCCGTTCAAGCCAATTCATGTGAGCAGAACCCACTCTGCATGTGCACGCACGCACGCATGCACGCACGCACACACACAACACAAGCATGCATACCAATAAGACTGGCTTTTGTAAGCAGTCTTAATTTGCCCACCTGCCAATACTCCTGCTCGACTCATCCTTATTTGCTTTCATCTACAAATCAATGGGCCGATCGCACGCACACAAACACAAACATGCACAGCCTCTGCTGCTACATCTTCCCCCACCCTCCTCTCCTTCCTCTCTTTTGTCCTCTCTGACCTCCCATCCCCCTCTCTCTCAAGTCTGTGCCACAGTCGGCTTACTGGAAACCTCACTCACGGTCCCAAGTGGGATCTGGTGAGCATGCAACACTACACACACACGCACGCACGCACGCACACACACACACACATTCTTTTCTCTCTCACTCGTCATCACTCTGTCACAAAGGCACACCATTTCACATTTCCACTCACTTGACCGAGCAAAGGATGGGAGAGAGAGCGTGTGTTGTGTGGTTATGCATGTGTGAGAGAGAGACGTGTTTGTGCCATTTATGTTTAAATGCAGAGTTCAGTGCATGAGAGGTAAATAAGAGTTCACCCAATAGGCCAAGTGGCTGTGTAGATGAGACAAGACATACAAATGACTCTTGACAGGGAGCCAGACAGAAAGACACTCAGGAGAACAACATGTAGAGATGAAAAAGCTTCTACCTCTAGGCTTTGCTTGTTGTGAATGCCAACAGAGGTCAACTTTGTTACGAGAATGTCATCACTACACAAACATGTCCTAAATGTGACTGTCACCAATATAATGTCCACACATGAGTTGACCATATAAACCTCACATACTGAATATGTTCTTGCAACACGGTTAGACACACTTAGTGTCCTTCATCTAGTCATAGGTCTGATTTATTCATACAAGCCTTTGCTAAACTCTTTGCTAAAAGCATTTCTTCAAGGTAAACTACTTGATTATGTTATAGAGAATAACAGATTAATGTCCCAACTTGGTTCTTCTTTGTAACACAATTGTTATCGAACTGTTGCTACTGTATGGAAAGGGATAGAGATCATGTGAGCTCTGTAGAGAAAGTACAAACCACTCAATTTATACAGTACTGTAGGCTAGGTGTTCTGGAGCAAAATAATCTACTGTTTAAAATCAAACTAGCTGGTACTGATGTCACCACAGTCTTTAGTAGGCATAACTACACTATTTGTACTCATGCAAACACAACACAGTGTGCTTGCGCGGTTGTGTGAAGACATGTTTGGTTTACAGTATCGGCCTGTTGTCATGCTCTCTATCTGGCCTCCATTTATCTTCCCAACCCAACTCTTTTGCATAACAGGCTTAGCATAGCATGGCATCTCTTGCTATTGCTCCTCTGCATAAAACACAAGTAATACACACAGCATACAATAATTAGCTTACCAAATGAATTCTGTCTGATGAGGGCAGAATCAGGTTTGATTAAAATAGTATGTGTGTGGTTTTTAATAGCCATTGTTAGATAATCACATAAGAATGTCCATTAAGCACACGCCTGAAGCATCACTGCTGGATACAGTAGCACACATCTCAAAGAGGAGTCAAAAGCCCTCTCTGAATTCCTTAGTATGCCCTACATACTACATGTACTGCATTAACAGATACTACAAGGACATATTAATAGTGTGGATGCAAGCAGAAGCTTACAGCCAGCATACTCAAAGGACTGCCACAATCCCAGTGGAAGTGTTCATAACCCATAAATAATAAGAACCTTCCTTCACATCCCTAGACTAGCTCCTTTCTAAATATTACAGTATAGATTATCAAATGTGTGTTGAATAATGGTAAAAACCATTCTTAAAAAAGAATTAGTTAAAAGATACTGTTTACTTTTGTCTTCACTATCAATGAGTGGGGCAGTTTCAGTTAGTTTGCAGTGTATGATCCATGCTTTGTTATGGATGGAGTAGATGTTGTTTGTGCTCTAATCTCTAGTAAAGCAATATTGCCTACTCAAATAGCACTTTGTTAGTGTACAGGTATTTGGACATGACTACTAGTCAAGTCCTGGGTGTTCGTTTCCCCATACAGTTTCACAATTTCTGCCTCTGTTTCTGCCTGGTTGCCTTTCTGTGTCCTGGTCGATGCCCTCCATTCATTGGTCGTTCCTCTGCTCTTTAGGTACTGATTGGAGGAGTGTGAGTCATCCATTGTTGTATTTCTATCATATTTTTTATATATATACATTTTTGTGAATTATGCTAGCTCAACATGCAGCCTATGCCAGTGATGCTACTCAGTACAGCTAGTTTCCTACTTTCCTACTTCATTTTTTAATTGGCAGAGGTAAATATTTCAGTCTACACTTAATGTAAAATGCTGAGGCAGAATGAAACTACATATTATATCAAATGTGAGACTCTGATTTCCGGTCGGTACGTGTTTTGTTCTGGCTTCTCGTGACTATGTTGAAGTCTGTGTTTTCTAAAGTATACATGTTGGGCTACTATAGAAGAGATCACACGAGCGTCTCGTCTAATGTTGTGCCTGAAGGCTACATTGATTTAAATAGTTTCCAAACTTAACTCCCCGACATAACTTCTTACTTTGATTCTAAAATGGATTGTGAAAAGTTAATCCGGTGCTAACAATATTGCAGCTAGCTGCTGTAATGTTGTGCAAGGTTGGGTCTATTATAAATCACTCAATATGCCACAGCATGTCACATAGGCAGGTTTGCTAACCTGCCTAATTCCCTTCATTTTGTCAAAACATATTGCAACACAAAGTAGAAAAAAAACAGTTATGCAGTATGTTCCAGGAACCAAGAATCAGGAACCAGGAAATTACTTCTGTTTCAAAAGGGGCTGAACTTGCTGAATGTTTTTGTAATGTGTGGCTGTCCCATGCTTAGTAGTACTGTATAAGTGATTAGGTTATCCTGTGAGATAACTCTCTGGCTTCTCCACTAATGACTCAGTGAAACTGACTAGGTTACACTGAATGTACTGAAGTCAAGTTGTGTTCCCCCTGGACCTGTATTCTAAAGTGTTTAGGAAAATAATATCAAAGGTTTTAAAACCTTACAGGGATGTTAATTCTGTTGATTAAACAGGAAATCTAGATTTTGAAGAAGAAGCGACCCACGTGAATCGTGTACACCTAAAGTTTCTATAATTTCTCTTCTGGCTGATTTTCTATATTGCCATTATTGAATTAGGTTGAATTAAATAGAGTTTACGAAGACTGCATCCACCTAAGCAATTAGTCTAAGTGTAGTTTTTTGAATTTACTGTGACTAGCCTATCGATATGATTTTGAAAAAAGGATTTCAGCATATTGGATATCAGAAAATGTTAATTTGAAGGTGAATCAGAATGATGCCATGTCATAATTCTCTCTAGTAACATACCCTGGATAATGGCATGAAAGGGTCAGAGGGGTAGAATTGTAGTTTTTTCAAGAGCTCCCTCACTCAAACACAAACATGGAGCCTATCTTGTGACGAGACCCTGGTGGTATTTTGTGCGCTGCATAGGTGCGCGCACGCACTAATTTTCCTGCCTTTTGATCCTTGGCCAATCACATGCCTGCTAATATAGTGGATTTCACATACAGTATCAACTTGTAGTGAATGTAATAACAATTCTCTTGCTATTTTGTCATTCTGCTCTTTCCCAGTGGCACATTGTTTTGAATAGCATAGAATGCAACTTGTTTTTAGACAAAAAACCAAACACAAAAACACTGCTCACACTAATTCATCTAGCCACCCAACACTTCTGGACACAAGCAAATGTGCATTTCAGGTGCAAATGTTGTGCATTTCAGGTGCAAATGTGATTCTTTACCATCTCATGACCTAGACACTCCTTTCGCACAGACCTCCAAAGCGGTCTTTTGAAAAGCAAAGTCTATTGTCCAGAGAGGTTGGGTTTATAATAGGCTACTAATACCCTGTGCCTCAGAGAGTCAGGAGCAGCAACCACAGTTAACTCTGACTCAGCTCCTGGTGCTTGCTTGTCTAAATCCCAATCGAGTGTCTGCATGTTGCATTTTAACCTTGATGTTGAGTGTGAATGAATGAATGTAGTGTGTTTTATCACTTTATCACACAAACAGCTTTTCTGCATGCCTGTAGGCTGGCAAAACCCCTTATATAAGACATGACTTGATAGAAAGGTCCTTCTTGCTCTCTCTCACATCATTTTCATGAATCTCTCTCTTTCTGACAAATGCGCTCCACTGTAAGTCTTCCCAGGGTTGTTTTTATTGTTATTCCTACTTAGGCAGTCATCTGGCATTTAGCTATTTAGTGTAGCCACTGGGCCATGTCCGGCACACACTCACATACACACACACCCTTTTGTGGGATAGGCACAGGCACTCCCTTTACCTGCACTGTCAGCCATTCACATGTATTGAATGAGTCAGCAGGTATGTGCGCACAGACGCACACATTAGATGTACCAATAATAACTCTGATAATGACTCATGTTATTCTGTCACTGGAGGTGTGTGTGCACGCGCGCGCCTACAGTACCATCTGCTCTGATACGACATTGAGAGAGCAAGGGAAGGGTTATGTACACATGGGATAGGACACGGTTGATTTTAGATTGTGTTTATTGTGCTGTTAATGAAACATTACGTTAATGAAACATGTAGTTGTACATTTTATTTGTGTGAGAACTCAACATAATGTTAGTTTACCTAGAGACTAGAAATATCCTATACACACGGTCATACTCTGTCTGTGATAGTGTGAATGTGTGTTTTCAACAACAGAACACCTCACATTTTCTTTTCATCTTGAATTGGAGGCAGGCTACAGTCAATCCCACAAGTCTAATATTGATTTGTAGCCTAGCAACTGATTTGCAATGAACTCTCAGATAGCTTTTCCGTACTGTGGCCATAAGAACACACTTAACAAATTGCACACACACACAAGCATGTATGTACACAGAATGTCAGCTTACTGTGATGATTAACCAGTTCCTTCCCCCTGTCAACTGAGGGCTGATGGGAGCGGTAGACAAAGCCTGCGGTGTCTAGTTATTTGGATGGAGATAAATCACTCACCTGGCCTTTAAACTCCTGCACATGGATTAGGAATTAGGCCAGGTCTCTCATCTTGTGCACACACAGAAGGGTGACACGATAACACAGTCGTACTCATTCCCAAGTGTTGAACTCTGCTACACTGCGGTTTCAGATTCGTTCCCAGCATAAAGTTGAGGAAGCGATGAATGTAGATGAGGAGAGCCACTGAGTAATCCACTGTAATAACAAATGGCGTGGGGAAACCAAAATTGCTACTGTATGTTCTGGATCTTCTAAAATGGCTACTGGAGATGGGGGGAGGGGGAGGATTAGCTGGAATGGGGGATGCTTGGCATTTGGGAGGTCATTTCAAGATGTAATTCAGGTTAGTGTTGGCCCATTGTAGTGTGTGCTACAGTATGTCATGGGGGAACATTGTCTCTTTTTGGTGAAAGTATGCAATGTCCTTTGTTGTTCATCTTGGAGTTCTTACTAATAGTTGCATAGAAGTGCAACATAAACAAGAGCAGTCCTGTCTAGTCAGGCTGGGTTAAGGTGTGTCTTTGTACCTTTCTATTTGGAAGCGTATCAGAAAAGCATTTAGTTTTGTGTTTGGAAAACACACTCTGAGTCATAGTTATTACCCATTTAGATTAAACATATTCGACCCAGGACTCTGCCCTTACCTGCATGCTATTGCATGGCCTGATGGCCCAGGAACCACCCAGGACTATGAAATGATTTCAGTTTCTTACTGCCTTATCAACTCATTGTTGTCCTAACCTGGTGAAGTGTGTTTGCTTTTAGGCTTGCCTAAGCTTTGTGTTGAGATTTGCAGGAACATATAGACAAGGCAAGATCATTTTGAACATAACATGAGGTCTAGGCCTCAGCTGTTCAAAATAGTTGTCAAACAAGCACTTGCCTTGATGATGACACAACATTTTATCTCTGGCTTTTGATTTTACACATGGAGGACTTAAGGCTTTGATGAGTGTGAAAAACCATTGCCCTCAACCGTACTTTTAGATAAGCATTTATTAAAGGAGTCATTTCATGCCTCTCCGGGAACCATCACCTTATCGTGGTGGAGAGGTTTGGGTGCCCCCATGAACCTGAGGGCTGTGTTGTCT
>JAODTR010081578.1:12500-14740 GCA_025399935.1 Amblyopsis rosae | reverse complement strand
GTGTGTGTGTGTGTGTACTAAGGTGTACTAAGTGTGTGTGTGTGTGTGTGTGTACTAAGGTGTACTAAGTGTGTGTGTGTGTGTGTGTGTGTGTACTAAGGTGTACTAAGTGTGTGTGTGTGTGTGTGTGTGTGTGTGTGTCCACAGCCTGCCTGTTCCGCTACAATGTCATGTCCCTGGTCTACCTGCTGTATCTCCTGCTGTTGCCATGGTTCCTCTGGCCCAACAAGCACATCCTCTCAGGTAACACCCCCCCTCTCTCTCTCTCTCTCTGTATCACATCTAGCCATGGGCTAGTATACTGACTGGTATGGTGGCTGATGCTGGTACTGCAGCCAAATGCTTCTAAGCCCTAAAAGCCTGTATTCCCCAATAATGTCCATTGTAAGACATGGCCGCTCCTAGCATTGTTTGTTCAGTTTGTCATCGCGTTCACACTGCTCCGCTACAGATCCCTATCTCTTCCTGTCCGCTAGCGTATCAAAACACGCTGTTGTCAAACAAGGCAGAGCAGGAAGTAGGCTAATTACGAGATCAGAAGGCCAACAGTGTGAAGTAGCCAAGCGTATCGTTGTTTGAACTATGATCTGTTCAAACAAATCATAGTCTGCTTACTCTATATAGCGTAGGTATTTAGCTTTGAATGCTTTGTTCTCGTTGTGAACATAGGCTTATGGACTAGATAAGAGGTCTTCAACAGGTGGTCTGGGACCCCTAGGGGGTCCACAGAGGTACTGCAGGGGGTCCTCTAAATTATTTGAGACCAAAATATAATGTCAGAAAATATACATTAACATAACTGCAACCTAGCTATAAATGGTAAACATTGTACTTCGATGCCGTAGGGTGGGGTAGTGTTGTGTGGTGCTGTCTGCACCACTGTGTTTGTGCTCCCATTTACAGAGCCAATGCAGTGTAGAAACACCAGATTATATTTTCAGCGCACGCACACACAGGGGTTATAGGACCACCTCCACCTTTAAGGCTGATGTAGGGGTTATGGGGCCACCTCCACCTTTAAAGCTGATGTGTGTGTTATGGGAAGACTGTGTGCAAATGAGTGGGGAGATTCATAACTTCATCACATCTTAAAAATACATCTTAAAACGTTTGGTGACCTTGCCGCCAAAATAGGGTTTTTATAAAGCTGTTTTCCCCGCAGGTTAAACAGTCGGCTTGCATCAGTGCAGCCACACGATTGGATAAATAGGTTCATGCTTGGCAGGTACAAAGCAGACGATTGGCTCTTTTCTGCCACATAATTCTCCCATAGAGCTCCATTCAAACTATACAAGTTACATGTCTCCGCTCTGGCGTAATCAGACCCAAGGTGTGTCCGTGAGCCTCACACGGAGCTAAAGTTAGCTAGCGCAGCGTGCTGACACCTCCATGGTCACTCTATAGGGCCACACGCCAGATTGACCACTGCAGGCTAATGGGAAACCCACATGTGTGTGTGCGCGCATGTGGGTGCGTGTGTGTGCGTGTGTGTGTGTGTGTGAGCGTGTGTGCATGCATGTGTGTGGGCGTGTGTGTGTAGGTGTGTGTGTGTGCATGTGAGCATGCATGTGTGTGTGCATGCGCGTGTGTGTGTGCGTGTGAGCGTGTTTGGGCGTGTGTGAGCATTCTGACATGAAGTCTTTAGCAGCTGTCTTTAAGACTTGTGCTTTAACCTTGGCGTAGTGAGCTTGCCCTACTGGCATGTGATGATTTAACAGATGAGCGTGCGTGTGTGTGCGTGTCTCTTCTGTGTTGGACTTCCTCACCTTCACCTGTAAACTAAATAGGCAGGAACAGTGATGAGACGCATCATTGCAGTAGGTTAATATTGACAACTTCTCTGTAAAATAAGTATATCTGTTTGAAGATGCCCAGGGTCCTTGCTGGTTTCCAAGCGTACATTCTGTGCACTCAATTCTAATTCATGTATGCTAACGTGGGCCCGCACTCAGCTCCTTCACTGCATGTGAGCATTTCTCAGTGGGTGGGGTCAGAGCTGGGGTGAAGTTCCACTTTATAATGGAGGGAAACGCTCTCCTTGTTGCTGCATCCTGCCTGAGCAGAGCCGCTCCACAGGAGTGACGTCATGCTTTGCAAGGGCTGTGCAGTGTGAACCAGAGACGCTGTGGACCAGGACACCAGCGCACGTGTTCCCCGTTAGACCGGGCCGTGCTGTCAGGTGTGGGTCCAGATGCTGGGACAGGAGAGCTAATAGGTCAGACAGGGTCAGAGGTCAGCAG
>JAODTR010081578.1:0-7500 GCA_025399935.1 Amblyopsis rosae | reverse complement strand
ATCAAACATATGTGACCATACTCAATGTATGTATAATCCACATTTCATGTGTTCACACCTATAACATACATGTAGTACTGTATTCAGCACAAACATAGGTTTACATAGATACCAGATGTTTACTTCTGGTTTTTACTGTTTAGAATCTTGATGGAGTAAGGAATAAATGAATGCTTGTATCTGTTCAATCTACACATTGGCATCCTGAACCGCATACGTGATGGTAACAACTTAAACTGTGTTCAGAATATGAGATGGGTCATTTAGAAGCACATATACAATTATTTTCAGTGTTAGTTAATGTAGTGTGTAATGTAATGTGTTAATGTACTGGTGTGTAACGTAGTGTGTTATGTAGTGTGCTAATGTAGTGTGTAACGTAGTGTGTTATGTAGTGTGTTTATGTAGTGTGTTATGTAGTGTGTTAATGTAGTGTGTAATGTAGTGTGTTAATGTACTGGTGTGTATCGTAGTGTGTAATGTAGTGTGTAATGTAGTGTGTAATGTAGTGTGTTATGTGTTCCAGGTGTGGAGCATCACATACCACAGCTGGCTGACGTTCGTTCTGCTGCTCTGGGCGTGTCTGATATGGATGCTGCGCGCCAGGTGACCTTTGACACTCTCTCTTACACACAAAGCACACACAGACACACACTGACATACACATACACCTGATGCTAGTCGACCCCTGACCCCTGCCCCCTGCCCCCCAGGCGCCACGTGGCGGCCCTGTGCTCCCCCTGCATGCTGCTGTACGGCCTGGTGCTCTGCTGCCTACAGTACGTCTGGGCCATGGAGCTGCAGCACGAGCTGCCGGCCGCCGTGGGCCACATGAGCCTGCGTCAGCTGGGCCTGGAGCGGGCCCGGTACCCCTGCCTGCGCCTGGGAGCCCTGGTGAGGAGGCACGCACCTAGCGCCCCATGCACCTAGCACCCCATGCACATACACCTAGCGCCCCATGCACACACACCTAGCGCCCCATGCACATGCACCTAGCGCCCCATGCACACGCACCTAGCATCACACGCACCTAGCACCTCATGCACACGCACACGCACACGCACCTAGCACCCCATGCACCTAGCATCACACGCACCTAGCACCTAGCATCACATGCACACGCACCTAGCATCACACGCACCTAGCACCCCATGCACACGCACCTAGCACCCCATGCACACGCACCTAGCACCTAGCATCACACGCACCTAGCGCTCCATGTAGCGCTCCATGTAGCGCTCCATGTAGCGCTCCATGTAGCGCTACATGGAGCGTCCTACGCCTTCCAGATTCCGCATGCCGCTTACATCCTGGTTATATAGTTTCCCTGTGTTGCGTAATTATTTTATGCAACCTATATGCCACATTCTCTGATTACAGATGGTATCCATGGTGATGCCAGCAGGTCTTAAGTCATGAAACTGACATCGCTACAGGCGAAACTATGTGTAGAATACAGTAACCTACCAGGTTACCTTTTAATCCATAGTTAGTCAGTAAACCGTCAATGTCATAGTTATTATTTATGGTTGCCACCACAAAAACACGTCATAACTCAATTTAACCTAGGGCTGCACGATTATGGCCAAAATGATAATCCTGATTTTTTTTTTTAATCAATATTGAGATCACGATTATCACAATTATTCATTGATTTTATTAACAATGTATTTTTATTGCACTCACATTATAAACAGACCATGGAAATCACTTCTATCTTGTGCTACATTTATTGACGTTGGCGGTGTTTCTAACAGGCATCGACAGTCAGCTACACGATCATTATGGGCCATAGATCCACACGCCATGCCTACGCCACATCTGGAAATATCACCACTTAACATGGTTACCACTTAAACCTTAACACCGGCGCAGACAATTCGAAATCACACTTTGCATATGACTTGTTTTTGCTTAACATCACTTGCCCTAAATCCAAAATACTTCCAAACAGACGATGATCCCTTTCGAGGGACAAGCTCTACGTCTTCTGCTGCTGTCATTCATATTTTTTGTTTTGCCGGTCTGCTGTCTTTCTATTAGGGATGTCACGATACCATAAATCTAGTAGTCGATGCCAATACCAGTGAGTGGACTCCCGAGTTAGTACCACTGGGACCTCTGTGACTCGGTGCCCGCACGAGAGTGCTCCTATGGCGGGTAAAAATTCAGAGATCAGAGATCCCGGTCGGTGCTTCGGAGGTATCAGGAAGCACGAGGCGAAAATGCGTCTGTTAAAATGCATTACAGAACGTATTTTAAACAGCCGGTCAAGGTTGCGCAAGAGTTTTAGTGGATATTTTCAACGGGTGCCCAACCCTTTACATGGGTGACGCTATTGCATTCACAATGCAATGATGCAAGATCTTTGCTGCGTCTCACAGGACATGAATGAAATTCCTTTGAATAGGTGCAACCAGTATGTAAAGGGGTTAGGCACGGCTGGCCGCTTGGCAGCCATCTTGGTAAGGGCAGCAAGGCTGCACGTGTCCAGAGAGGCATATGCATAATGCACAGGTACTGTATATAAACCTAATATACACTTATACAAATTTAGACTTTTAACATGCATTATGGCCTTTCATCCACATGCCATTAGATAGCTGAAAACAAACGTTTTGCAAACCTCATTCCTTCTGAGGCTATTCAGATACTCTGCTTCAATGTTGAAGTCATGTGGACAAGTCTGTGTGTGTGTGTGTGTGTGTGTGTGTGTGTGTGTGAGTGAACGGGTGACACAGACCAGTCATGGTGAGACACACTCCACCTGGTGGAGGAACACGTGTACAACAGCTACATGTGTGTGAGCAGGTCATAGATAGTCATGGTGAGACACACTCCACCTGGTGGAGGAACACGTGTACAGCTACATGTGTGAGACACAAGCATGTAATCAGAGCTACTGGCTTTTCCCTTAAATCATCACGTGTGGCCAAGTGTGTTTTAAATGCTCCTCTTGCTCCTGCTGTATCTCCTATTCCGTATTATTATTCCTGTTGCTCCACTCAGCTCCTGTTCACACTGACGTTCTGGCTGCTGTTGCATCAGTCGGTGAAGGAAAACTTCAGCAGGAAAAATGAAATGGCCATTCCATTACAGGAAGTCACCACAAAAGGTTAGAGGTCAAACAAGCGTGTGCACACCTCTGTGACCTCTCTGCATTTGCCAAAACAGTTCTGGTGGGTTTACAGTTTGCAGTTCAGGGGAAGGTTCAGCACTGCAACCCTTTCTGACATTCCTTCCTAATTCCCAATTGGCAGGAAGCCTCAAACAGCTACACCTAACCTCATGTGATGTTTCTAATCTAATCCCATAATAATTCCTGTGCCCTAGAGGGTACTGCGTCAGTGTTGAAGGTTTTCGGAGCCATTGTGATGAGCTGTTATGCCAAGTATTGGATTTATGTCTGCGGAGGAATGTTCATCATGGTCTCCTTCGCTGGCAAACTGGTTGGCTACAAGATAATCTACATGCTGCTATTCCTGCTCTGCCTGTGTCTGTACCAGGTAGGAGTCTTTCACATACCTAGCATACTGGAATTGACCATTTAGTAATGCGTCTCTGGTGAAGAATGTCTAACTGACTAGATGCTGTAGCAACATTTTAATCAAACCTGTCATGAGTGAGCCCTGACCAAAAGTATATTTATTTCTTACTATGTGAGCCCTCAGCCATTCTCCAGCACGTTTGATAACTTTGAGCTCGATCAAAACAAACTCCCCCAAAAGCTCTGCCCCACACATTGAAATGCATTGCAAAGCCTAGGGAATTGTTGTTGTGAGCGGTGTTCACCACTTTGTTTATGTTCCTATTTACGGAGCCAGGGTTGTGTAGAAGCACCAGATGTCTTTTTCAGCACGCACAGGGAACAGTAAGATTTTGACAGTGTATTATCTTACAATTAGCTTGCAGTAGCGGACTACACCTTTAATCCTGTAGAGCATTGTATCACTACAGCAGCATTGACTGATGAAACTCTTCTATGAAGAACCATCATTCAATCCCCTCTTCTCACTTCTCACTCTGTTCTACAGGGAGGTTATTAGATCACAATATGTGGACAGGCTGCATGCTGGGAGCTTTGCCATCTCTGCTCTGTAACCAAATAGTTAGTTTGAATCAGTTTCAGTAGAGGCCTTCGACTAGCACTAGCTTTCAGTTGTGTGGTAATGCCTAAGGAGAGGCCGCCAGTGGTCGTAATACTCCTTATATTTGTTAGGGTGTTGCTGCCCCTAGGTGTAGTACCCTCTATGGAGCCTGTTAGTGCTGCCCCCTAGGTGCAGTACCCTCTATGGAGCCTGTTAGTGCTGCCCCCTAGGTGCAGTACCCTCCATGGAGCTTGTTACTGCTGCCCCCTAGGTGTAGTACCCTCTAGGTAGCCTGTTAGTGCTGCCCCCTAGGTGTAGTACCCTCTATGGCGCCTGTTAGTGCTGCCCCCTAGGTGTAGTACCCTCTATAGAGCCTGTTAGTGCTGCCCCCTAGGTGTAGTACCCTCTATAGAGCCTGTTAGTGCTGCCCCCTAGGTGTAGTACCCTCCATGGAGCTTGTTAGTGCTGCCCCCTAGGTGCAGTACCCTCTAGGTAGCCTGTTAGTGCTGCCCCCTAGGTGTAGTACCCTCTATAGAGCCTGTTAGTGCTGCCCCCTAGGTGCAGTACCCTCTAGGGAGCCTGTTAGTGCTGCCCCCTAGGTGCAGTACCCTCTAGGGAGCCTGTTAGTGCTGCCCCCTAGGTGTAGTACCCTCTATGGAGCCTGTTAGTGCTGCCCCCTAAGTGCAGTACCCTCTGTAGAGCCTGTTAGTGCTGCCCCCTAGGTGCAGTACCCTCTATGAAGCCTGTTAGTGCTGCCCCCTAAGTGCAGTACCCTCTATAGAGCCTGTTAGTGCTGCCCCCTAGGTGCAGTACCCTCTATGGAGCCTGTTAGTGCTGCCCCCTAGGTGTAGTACCCTCTATGGAGCCTGTAACAACCAGCATGTTGTACTACAGGTGTACTACTCGCTGTGGAGGAGGTTGCTGAAGGCCTTCTGGTGGTTGGTAGTGGCCTACACCATGCTGGTGCTCATCACCATCTACACCTACCAGTTTGAGGACTTTCCTGGCTACTGGAGGAACTTCACCGGCTTCACTGAGGAGCAGTAGGTTCAAGGGGTCAATGTGCTAGCTTAGCTCGTGCTAGCTTAGCTCGTGCTAGCTCAGCGACTGCTCACAGCTGTGTTACACATACACACCTGAAGGCAGGGGTGGTCATTCTCAACTTGCTAACGCTTGCTGACTTCTCAGAAGCTCCGCCCCACACATTGAAACACACTGCGAAGCCAAGCAGCATCGTTGTTGTGAGCGGTGTTCACCACTTTGTTTATGTTCCTATTTATGTAGCCAGGGATGTGTAGAAGTACGGGATTATTTTTTCAGATAGGTTTGGTGCATTAGCTTGCAATAGCTGACTACACCTTTAATAAGCAGCTACGTTACACACACACACACACACACACACAACATGAAGGACACTGCAACAAGCTACCATTGCACTGCAACGTGTTGTTGTGTGGTCCAGGCTGGCAGACGTGGGCCTGGAGACGTTTGCCCTGTCTCAGCTCTTCACCAGCATCCTGGTCCCCGGCTTCTTCCTGCTGGCCTGCATCCTCCAACTGCACTACTTCCACAAGCCCTTCATGAGGATCACTGACCTGGAGCACGTCGCCCCTAAGCACAGGTGAGCTACCTGGAGCACCAGGTGAGGTACCTTAGGCAAAGGGTAATGTACCTGGAGCACCAGGATGGTCCAGTGGTCTAGCTGACTGGAGTCCCAGGTGGTTAATCTGACATCTCATTCAGTCACCTTCAATCAGACAGACAGACAGACAGAGTCATTAGTCCTTTTGGAAATGGATGCTGTCAGAGAGACTCACGTTCATGGAAGCATAACAGGACACCTGTTTTTACCACAAACGGCCACAGTCTCACATAATGAGTTTATTATGATGCGGTACTAGTTTTCCTCCTCATTCTTCTTCTGTATGCGATCGACCAAAGGAAACACAGCCGTCGTAAACAGGACAGCGGAGGGGCGTGCTTTGAGGAGGAGGAGCTGGTAACCGACACGGCAGATGATGAATCAGGCGATGAAGGTAAAAATAACTCTGTTTCCTTGTGTGTGTTTGTCGCGTGAAGCACCTTCCACGCATGACAGCAAAGATCATTAAAGGTGGAGTCAGCGATCCTGGTGAGAGGTTGTTGACATTTGAACTGGATCCAAACAAAAGCCCCGCCCCCCTTTAATGCCATAGGCTGCTCCCTCTGAGGCTCCGCCCCCTTCAATGCCATAGGCTGCTCCCTCAGAAGCTCTGCCTCCCCATATTTGACACACATGGTGCGGCCTGCACCATTGTTATTTGTTTGCTGCAAGAAGATATTGGTCTAGTTTGACAAAAAGTGTATTAGCTTACAATCGCTAACGACCTTTTAATGGAACACCCCGCCTCCCCCCGCAGAGCTGATGCCCAGCAAGTGGGGCCTGGTGATGGACAGGTTGCTGGTTCTCTCCCGGCGCTTCTCCGACACCCTGAGGCAGGCTCAGGCCTTCGTCTGGAGGCTGCTGGAGCTCCATGTGCTCAAGATGGTGGCCTTCTTCACCATCTGGGTGGCGCTGCAGGAGGTGGGTGCTGCCCCCTGTAGGTCAAAATTACGCCACATGGATTGTTAGACACAATTCCATCTGGGGAGCCGTCCATCAAAACAGTTTGAAGTTCAAAAAATAGTTGATTGGATGAACATCTGTCTGTCTGTTTGTCTGTCAAATTGTCAAATTGTTTTCAAGTAGCTTTCGCTGTCGTCACACCTAAACCACGCCCGTAGGTGTCAGTACGACGCTGATTGGTCAGGTCAGTTGCTACTCGGACTGATGTCGCAAGGATTTGAAGCTCTCCAGACACATTCTCAGCCTGAAGCGAGGCCATCCTAATCTCACCAGGCTAGGGTTAGGGTTAGGAGTGTGATGTCATCCTCTGCTCATGACACCACTATGTCTTCACATGGAACATGTTGTTGTTTGCTGCCTGGCTCAATATTGTATAGAGTAACTTTAACCCCCCGTCCCCCGCCCCCCAGCCCTCGGTGATGAACCTGGTGCTTGTGGTGCTCTGGTCCCTGGCCATGCCGTGCGCTCGCTTCAGGCCCATGGCCTCCTGCCTGTCCACCATCTGGGTGTGTGTCGTCATCGTGTGCAAGATGCTCTACCAGCTGAGTGCCGTCAGACCTGCTGACTACGCTAGTAACTGTACCCTGGTAGGCACGCATTCACACACACATGCACACACATGCACAGATATACACTAATACACACATGCACACACTAACACAGATATACACTAATACACACACACACTTATAGACTAATACGCGCACACACACACACACACACACATACATATATACACTCACCTAAAGGATTATTAGGAACACCATACTAATACTGTGTTTGACCCCCTTTCACCTTCAGAACTGC
>JAODTR010081567.1:0-14742 GCA_025399935.1 Amblyopsis rosae | reverse complement strand
CCCTCCCCTGAGACCACTTTGCCTTGGGAGACCCTACCAGGAGCTCAAGGCTCCAGACAACACAGCTCTCAGGATCAGACGGACACACAAACCTCTCCACCACGATAAGGTGTTGGTTCCCGGAGAGGTTTGATTATCAGTGAGTCAAATAATGTCCCTGTTTACAGGCTAGAGAGGTCTTCTGTAGCACTTCTAGGTCACTGTGAAAAGGCCTATTGTCATAAAATCCCTTTTTTAAGAAGAGCAACTTCAAAGGGAAACTGGGTAGCATTGTGCTTGGATTCAAAGTAAATGATTGTATGCACGCACACACACACACACACACACACGCTACTTTAAGGGGAGGGGGACAGGGGTTGTGCTCAAATGACTTGCTCATTCTTGCTCTATTCTCTTATTTTGCCTACTATATACTGTTAAGATGTCCCTTATTTATTTTGTAATATAAAGCAACAGGATGGTTGAATCTATTTCTTTACGTTTCCCTTTTTATGTCAATGTGACTGGACCAGAAATATGTGTAAGTGTGGTCAACAACGCATTAGTCCACAAACATGCATACTGTGAAACCATAAGCAGGTCTAACTAGTAGCAATGAGTTATCCCTCCACTGTACAGCATGTTGTAAATTGGTTTTATGATACACTGTCCATGTGTCATTAGTCCAGGCTCCACCGCTGATAAGCCTCCTTGCCCAGATAGAGAGTAATGCTCCAGAGCCTGACATAAAGAATGGACACTTACCTCTGCAGTGCTGCAACAATCTCTGTCCTGCTCTAGCCTGACATTGTGTAGTCAGCCTGCCAGTTAGAGGGGAATTGGATGAAAGATACAGAGGTGTGTGTGTGTGTGTGTGTGGTTGAGGGGGATTTCATTTGTGGATGAAGGGAACAAGCAGATGAAACACAATTCTCTTGATCGTGGGGTTTTTTTTGGGAGGGGGTGGGGCGATCTGAGTTTCAATCAGTCTTTCATTGTCCTTTAATTTACTACTGCAGTTCAGATGTTGGTTGCATTTTATATTGGATAAACGTTTGGCAGTTGTCACTGTTTTAAGTGGTTGTTGAATTCAAATTGAATCAGTTTGCACACTTTATATTTGTTTGCACAAATAAGAGTTTATGACACCTTTGCTCGGAGAGAGAGGAAAACTCCTGTGAAATGATACATATATTTGCTTTTAGAAAGACAGACTGTTCCAATTTAAACCATTCTCTTCACATCTTGGTGTTAGCAACATGTCAAGATTGAACCAAATCAACATTCTAGCTGTGTGTGTTTGTACAATATGCCCATGCTCAAGCACAAATATATTTACAGTATACAGTATGTGCATACAGTATGCAACACACACGCGCACACGCACACAACCGTGCCTTATTAAGCCTTTTCTGCCCACAGTCCGTTTTCATGCTAATTCCCTGAGCAAGGCCCCAGCTCTCTATGCAAGCAGCAGCCATCCGCCTGCGTCAAACACTCTCTAATGCTCCATTTTCCCTCCTCACTGGAGAGGACATCTCCACAAAGACAAGTTTTTATTTGTATGTACCTCCCTAACTACACACCACAGTATTTTGTTCTCTGCCTCTGCATCCCCGTCTGTCCATCAAATTGTGTCCCGCTTGATTGGTTTATATCTACGCATCTTATCTCCGTGGAGTGTCAAAGAGTACATCTGTTCATGTTCATTTTAATAGCATTTTAAATAATTTTACTTTATTTTGTTCTAAATACATTTAAAGAAACGGTGTAGTTGAATGAATGAAAAGCTTGTCTTTATATAGACTAATAACTGACCTGTGGAGTTGAGGCTTGTAATTGTTGCTCTCTGTATTGGCATATTCATTATTCCTTAAGCAGTAGTATTCTACAATATGTGTTGTTGACTGTTTTAGCTGATTCCTGGTGATATTCATGAAAGTTAACGTAATATTCCACCTCCATCATGTTCCTTCCACATATTGGTAGCCTATCTGGGCAACAAGCGTACTAAAATGTACGCGATAGCAATCAATACAGTAGGCTATCTGTAGATGAAGTGAGCGATCTGTAGATGAAGTGAGCGACCCGGTGGGCAATGCGAACAACGTCTTAAGATGAGTTTGTGACTTATTTGTTTAAGATTATTAATCATATAGTAGCCTATTTACTGTCCGTTAAGTAAGAGGTCAGCGGCAGCATGCTATGAGGGAGCATGTTATACGGGTGGGTATACTGGTGGGCAGTTGGCAGGCGTGTGCATGTCCTCTCACCTCTCTCCCCCTTTCCTCCCTTTTCCCCTTCCGGTACGTATCTTACTCGTGTCACTGTGCTTCCTCAAAATATTCCCCACGCCACGCCACTGACAAAGCCTGAAAACAGTGACTACCTTCAGTTTTTGTGCACAGTGCTGCTGTAGTAAACTCAAGCCCCATACAATGGTATTGCAGTGATTATTCTGGTTATGGTCTGGATAATACGTGAACAGTCACAATTCATCATTCATAATATTTCAGGCACAGCCCTGTCACCTGTCTTGTTTCAAATATGTATTACACTGACTCACAGAGAGTGTGCGGGTGGCAACAAGGCATCCCACCTATAAAATGTGTATTCAATAATGTAGCACCTGACAGGAAGCTAATACGATTCTCAGCCCTTCTATGACATCAAAACTAAACTAACTACTAATGGCATAATTCTTGTTTTATGTAGTTAAGCAAATAGTACAGTGTATTTATTTATATATTTATTTTGTGAGTTTATGATAGATTTATCAATCTTAATCCTTCTGAAAATGAATGTTCACCCTCTAATCATATAATGATAGCAAAATCAAGACTCTAATCCATTGAAAGGTTTCTAAATGTTACAGTACAGAAATCTAAAACATGTCAGCCTGCTGTTACACATACTGTAAATAAATAACTATAACTGGCTAAATAACTATAACTGGCTAAATGTCCAGCCTAAATTACCCTGACAGTACTGCATTGATCCACAGATACAATTTTTACCTCTAGATGGAAATCAATTAAATGTATTATGCCTGTGTTACAGTACTGCAAAGCCCATGCTATTATTTCTCTATTTATTTCTATTCTACTATGATTTGACATTGACATTGGGCAAGTATTCTCCAAAAACTCTTCTAACAAAAGGTTTGAAAGAGGTTAGATACAGTACATGCCTCAAATTCATAAGTAAATTCATTAAAATTGCTTTTCTTCAATCATTTTTTATACTACCATCTGTTCTGGTAAAATCTCAGGTTGCTATACTGTTTTTGTTGTAAAAATGAATCTAAGGAAGGAGTCAGGTTTTGACCTAAACATCAATACAAACTAAAATACTACAGTATTCAGGATGATAATTAGAAACATTTTTTCCAAGACTCCACGACTTAATCTTGTAATAAGGAAGCTACTGTACTGGACAGAGTTGACAGTTTAATCAAAGTTCTGTTGTGCTGCAAGACCTCTAAACACCCCTGGAGTTCAAACACCAGTTGGATAGCTAGTGGGCAAGCTAGTCATACAATATGTTCTGTTTTTTGTGCTGTAAAACTTAGTTGAATCAATATGAATAGAGTGCATATATATAAAAAAAAATTGCAGATTCAACCAGAACAGACAACTCCCCTGGTTAAGGACAAGTGCAAACCAGGGTAGTGTTAGTTTTTTGTTTATCACTAGAACTCTCCAGTACAATAACACCCCTTGACCTTGCAACCTACAGGCAGTTCAAGGGGAGAGTTGAGCCGAGTAGAGATTATTATAAATAAGAGAGAAATCAATACAGCTTGGGTGAAGGAAAAAAATAAGCAGCAAAATGAAAAACTTGATGAGAAGGTGTTTAATCTCAACAATGCATTGCTGTGAAATTCTGTCTGATAGCTTGTTGCCCGTCACATGTATAAACATCAAGCTCACACACATTCCTTATTTCCAGATACAACAACAGGCTGTTTGTGTGAGGTGGGTGAATTTCCCAGGCGTGGGAGGAAATTACGGCAATTGATTAACACTGTAAAATAGTTCCTTCTTCCACTCATTTATTATTCACACATGGGAAAAGCCTTATCATGAATTAAGGTCAGAAGTAAAGTATATACAAGTATATACATTCAAAAACGTATATAGAAATATTGTGTAAGTAGCTAAAATACAAACGGGCTCTTCTGATTTGTGCTTGTGAACATGTAAGTGGGTGATAAGCCGGATCTCTTTTGATCCCAACAAAGGGAATGACCTCTGTCTGTCTGGATGCCCCTCACGTCCAGACTGAAAGACAGTGTGTGACAGAAGCATGCAAGCAGAGACAGGCGGTGGTGAGTCGCAGCTGATCCCCGAGCAGCGTGGCGGGCTTATTACCCCATCCACCTCCTTTCATTCTCCAGCCAACGTGTCCCGGCTGTGGGCTACTGTGACGCCAGAACACCCCCCACACACACACTCACACAGTCCACCTACACCGATGGTATCTCGCCAGGGCAGAGCGAAAGCAGTCTCCTCTGGTTTGAACAAACAGCGACAGCTTGCAGTGGATATGGTTTCCTCTTTTCAGTTATCTGAGCGATGCGGCAGCTTTTAGGCATGTCACATTTAACAAACGACTGGGCAATGGGCATATTGCATAGTATTGTCTTCAGGTGCAGCCATTTTAAAATGAGAGTACCTATTGCATTCTGTGTAATCTATTACTGTAATCACCTAAATTAAAGATGTCAGGAAGCCTGCAAGGCTGTCGTGGGAAACAAATGTTTTCAAAATGTTGAGTTATGCAGCTGTGAATTTGTGACTGATGTGATGAATGTCAAGAGCTAGCTGTTGCACGCTTTAGATAAAACAGCTCTTCACTAATGAGCCCAAGGGAGGTTGAAACACACACACACACACACACACACACACACACACATCATATGCACATACAATAATGTGTTGCCTTTCTCAGATTAAATATTACATTCAGTGATGAACTGATAAAGGAGACAGGTGGCAGGTTGCTCTGTCTCTAGTGACTGTTCCCTTTTTGCCTCCCAAACACATTTCATGTTCGCCTCAAGAGGCCTTCTCTGAGAGAGGCAGAGCGTGATCCGGTCAAATAAAATGACTCATCTTAGTTTCCTTCTCGGCCCAATGCTTTGTATGTGGCAGTGTCCAGCTCAAGCCTCAGAAAGGCAGAATAATGATGAATGTTATCAAATGTACAGTTATGGGATTTCTTGGTATAAAGTCCCCAGAATATATGATCTGTTTTAGTACCAAGTCCTTTGTCCTGTCACATACTGCAACAACTAACTCAAGATTCTCACTGCTACAACCTCCAAGCTAATTAATCCAGTAAGACTGGGCCAACTGCCATGATAAACAGAATAGAGAGGACACAGTTATTATCAAAGTTAATTCTGAATGCCGTTTCTGTCTCTAATCTGTTCTGAACATGAGAGGGGGGGGGGGCTCTTCCACGCTCTAGCTATCAGTTGCTAACACAATAACTGAATGGTAATTTTCTGCTAGAGGAAGGTGACCTGCCACAAATTCCAGGCATTACTGATGGATGATGAGCAAGGGAGAAACTCATGCCACATCAGAGAATGGTGTTAGCTGTATAGCTGAGTCCTTACACCAAGTCATACTCAGCATGAACTTGGTGTACCTTTAATATTGTGAATATATTTGGGATATGTCAGTGTTTCCAAATAATGATGGACCTTTCACCAAATTGGGGGCACTACATGGGTGGAGTCTGGTATATTCTGCTGCTGCTGTAGTCCATCCACTAGGTTTGGCATGTTGTTGAATGTCAGGCAAAATACTGTAAAGCGCTTTGGATAAAAGCGCTATATAAATGCGCCCATTTACCATTTGTTGCGTTATTTGAGTTATACTGTCGCCTTCCTGCCAGCTTGAACCAACCTGACTGTTCCCCTCTGACCTTTCTCCTTAACAAGGCGTTCTCTCCTGCAAAACTGCCGCTCGCTGGATGTTTTATGGTGTTTTCGCACCATTCTCTGTAAATTCTAGAGATTCTAATGTGTGAAACTCCCAGGAGATCAAATGTTTGTGCTCAAGTTTCTACTCAAATCACCCTTTTTTGTGCCAGCTATCATTACACAGTCAGTCACTTAGATCACATTTCTTCCTCATTCGGTTTCTTCTGAACAACAGCAAAGGTTCTTAATCATGTTATGTTGCTGCCATGTGATTGGCTGATTAAATAAGCAGGTATACCTAATATTTTGGTGGCCACTGAGTGGATTATAGTTTATGGAATATTGACCTATTTGTTTGTGTCTTCCCACTCCATAACACTTCTATCCCCCATGTATGTAGACTGGGCTTTAATATATTAGGCTGTTCCTTTAAACAGACAGTCGGTCTGTTTCTGTATGGTGCATGTACGCTTGTGTGTTCCAAAGTTCTCTGGAACACTGAAACCCATTCTCTTTGTCATTTTTCCCAGACTAACTCAGGATTTTGATCCTATGTATGGCAAGCATGCCTTCTCCTCTGTTTGGCATATGGCCTGATGGGTTATTTCATTGTATGCAAGTCGGGTAGCTTCAGCTTTGTGTTTTTGTCAGTCAAGTCATTATCTTAATTGCTTTGTATTCACAGGTTGACCCCCCACACACAACAGCAGAACACTGGCTTCATGTGGCCAGCTATCCACCTTAAATAACTTAGTGACCGCTGTGCTCTCTCTCTCTCTCTCTCTCTCTCTCTCTCTCTCTCTCTCTCTCTCAGAATGCAACGCTTAGAATGCAATCAGTCCCCCTTGCCAATGCCTTTTGCCGATTAGTCAAGCTAATTAAGAATTTTGCCAACGGAGTAATTACTTCAAGCAGAACAGAACTGGTTCTTTACCCTAGTTTTTTTTGTGTTTTTGCTCCCATAGTGTCTGGATGCTGTTTGGATGAAAAAATAAATCAAAACAAACACCTTTAGACCCTTTCACCATAAAACTACAGAACAATTTTTCCCCCCATAATCAGGGTATTTGCCCTCCAAACGTTGGACAGCCTGTTTTCATTAGCATGCTAATTTATCATTGGTTGTCTTGTGTTTATAGGAAGTTGTCGCTACCCTGAACTTCCCCTATGTTTTGTTACTCACATGATAATGCAAACTGACACTTACCATATTTGTCCATTAGCGGTTCCCCAGAGTGTCCTTCCTTTTGAACGTACGCATAGGCCTCTAGCCCACACAATAATAATACATTGTGGTTTCCTGGCAACCTGGTGGGGATCCACGTTTGTACACATGCCCTGCTATAGCTCTCTTTGTCCTTATAGGTCCCAGCCACATTGAAATAATCCTAATAGGGATGTAAATAAGGTGGAACAGTTTGTGGATGCAGGGCCCAGGAATCCAGGCAGGCACCCACTGGAACGGCAGGAAGGACAAAAGATTATGAAAGCCTCAAACTGCCGAGACAAACCAGACATGAAAAGGAGGGCCACCACAGCCAGTATTCACTCAATAATTGCTTGTTTTTTTCTCCTCCTGTATCAAATGGGGCCCTTTAATGAATAGATTGGGATTGAATCAGACATAAGGACACAGGCACGTTATGAGTCTGACTGCTGATAAGAAATTGAGCTGCAAGCCAAGCTTAGGGTTTTCAGACTGCATTAATGAATCTCATTTCACAGGCAATGCAACGGCTCTGCCTGGTAACGTTCTTCTGGGTTCAATGAGTGCTCCTTTGCACATAGGTAGCAAATAGTCCAGGAATGCCTGTGAGGTTTCAGGGAAACTACATTTCATGGTTTCACCTTATACGGACAATTGGTCGTAATTAGGTGTTTATTTTTGGCCGATTGCTTTTTGCGCATGGTGGTAAGGACAGCATTCTTTGCTTTGTCCCTGTACCACAGCAAACTGTTTACCTAGGCTCATTAGGTACCAGATACTAACATTTGGAAAGACAGTTAATAGTCATACTACAGTTTAGAGAACAACTCAAGGAAGAGCCTCAGAATGCTATTACTAATATATTACTGTCTGTTTTGACATTGCTTTCCAATATTAAATGTAAATAGTATCATGGCATTATATGTTTATTTTCTAACGAAAGCTCTGATTCGGCAACCAGTTTAAATGGATGGACCAGAAGGTTCCACCGTGTTTTTAGGTTATCTCTATAAGGGGAAGGGGTGTCATGCATGCATTCCTGGACGTCATTGCTCAGCCACACACACTATTATATACACCGGCACCCATATCTTATGGGTGTCCTGAGTGAGATTGGCAGATGAGGGGGTCATTGTCATATTTTTTAACCCCTTTCCCGGCTGGCAATAGATCCCCATCTCCTTAGTGCCTTAGTGTTATACATTGTTATTCCTGGTCAGACCTGGATGTAGCGGTACATGAAGTCTAGCCTGCTTATCGCACCAGAAATATTGTGCAATTCTCCTCTGGGAAAATTTACTGTAAATGCAAACCCCACCCTCCCTCTGAACCACCCCTTCCTTTCTTGTTGCCATCCCAATCCACGGGTCTCTCCGGTCATTTAGAAAGAACCAGGTCTTTTAGGCTTGTTGTGCGCCACATCTCAAGCATGTGTCGCCACTGGAGCATAAGCAAGGGGCAGGGAGAGTGTTTTTCCAGAGCTTGAATGCTTTAAAGCAAACAAGGGGTCTTAATTTAATGGCTGAACAGCCGACATGCACAGAAGACCTAAACACATATCTGATGCCGTGTAACAGCGTGTGTGGTCTGCTCCATGCCCCATGGTGCAGAGAAACGCTGCGTGCACAGTGCACACACATAAATACATGAATGCCTCTGTATCTACATAATTGGGTCAAAATCACATCTGAATACAAATAATAAGGGCCTGATGAACTGCCCACTAAATAGTACGGCAGCAGTATTTCAATGAGACAATAGCCTTAGTAACAACAAGTAACTTGTTTTTTTGAAGATTGAACATTTTTGGAAGAACGGCTTGTTCCTGCAGTGGGAATGTGTGACCAATGTTTGTTCTCTGATAAAAAATAAAAAAAAAACGAAAAAAAAAACCCAGCTGATCCGTACCGATCCGATTCCAGTGTTAAATAAATTTTTAAGTTAAGTTGCAAAGTAAATGACAGCCAATCTCTGTTTTAGGACTTAGACGCAGTTTATAAACATGCTGCTGATAGTGTAGGTAGGTTAGACATGGCTGATGCTTGACGGTAGACCTACGCGTGTAAATACATTCAATTGGATTGTCACCGATACCGATCCAGCTATTTTAGTCAATATCGGACTGATTTCCAATCTCAGTATCGTATTGGTGCCATCCCTAGCTTTTACAACAGCTGTAGTGGGCAGGCCGCATGGCCTTTTGCAGAGCTTTATCTGCCTAAGCAGAGCATCAGAGCTCTTAGTGCCCATTAGGGACATGTCTGGTTGTGGGCCAAGGGGACAGGAGGACTACACATCCAGACAATAATGCTGTTGCCTCTCCTCATGGTAGGATGGCGGCTAGAGGCTACAGCTGGCCTAAAACGCAACAGCTCTCTAGATCCAGTGTTCCACGTTAAACGGCCAATTGAGTTATAGCCGTTTGACTGGAAAAAACATCTACTAGTATCATCTGTATACTATACTATATGGGGTTTCAAGTTTTATAGTGTGTTTTTGTTGCTGCTTTTTTCCAGTAAGGCTGCAATATACAGTATAATGTATGTTATCTAAATGTTAAACCTGTTTATGGTTACAATGAGTTCGGGTTTGGTGACTTTTAAGGGATTTTTAAAAAGGAATTATTCAATTCATCATAAATCCTTCTTTCTGTTCTATGTATATGCAGTTGTGTTCGTGGCAGTGTGTTATATTTCTGCCAAATGGCACAAAAGCATGAATGACTCTCATATACTGTGGTACAACACTGCCCCCCACAGACAGTGCTGATTTGAAACATGTGACGTGGCAGTCTTAGAAGAGAACATTGGTTTACAGTATTTGGTGTAATGGAGCAATACATTAATATGCATGTTTCTACATTTCATTACAGGAGTATCCAGACTACACCAGTGTCCAGGAGCTGAAGTATTTAGAAATGGTTATATCTGAAGCACTGCGCCTATATCCTCCTGGTTTTAGGTAATGTAAACAAGATTAATAAATGCTATATTCATCAGTTTAATACAGAATGAGGCTGAGGTACACTGTTATAGTGATTCATTGGACTTTTTCAACACATTATGTTACACTTATTGCACAATGTATTAAGCTATAAGTCTTTTTGAGAAGGGGGAACTTGCCAAAATAAAATTGATTACTACAATATGTCGCACACAGGAACCATCTGACCATGTTTAGCTTTGCCTTTTCAGGTTTGCTCGCAGCATTGACCAAGACTGAGGTAAATGGTCAGGCCCTACCTAAAGGAGCAATGCTAGAGATTGCAGTAGGATTCCTGCACTACGACCCTGAGCACTGGCCAGAACCTGAGCGCTTCATCCCTGAGAGGTGGGCGGCTATCTTCCCTGTAGAAAGACAAAACCAAATCAAGCACCTCAGCTTCTGTATCGCCGCTTTGCCTTACTCTGACACCGTGCTTAATGAATGTATTGCAGTTTGACACTTTCTTTTTCACTTTGATTGCTATAAAATGACATTATCTTGTTATAACAATCCTAACAATCTAAATATAAACCATTGTCTCTATTTAGTCAGCACTGGGTGCAGCGATGGGTGGTGTTTCATGGTCTCATCATTAATAAATCAAATGTATTAGTCATCGGGCAAAGTTGTAACCAGTGTGGCAACCGCAAGTTCAATGTTGCAAAAGTGGTGCATACCACGGCAGTCCGCAAATGTTCTATAATATAAATATGTCTACAGATACAAAAACCTTTTTACACATGCAAATTATGTATCCCATAGAACTATCACACTGCTCAACCTCTGAATGTTTGTCCTGCAGGTTCACGCCAGAAGCCAAGGCTGGCCGACACCCGTTTGTATACCTGCCGTTCGGGGCAGGCCCGCGCAAGTGTGGGAATGCGGCTGGCACAACTGGAGATCAAGATGGCACTGGTGCATTTGTTTCACAGCTTCAATATTGTGGCTTGCTCAGAGACAAAGGTACAGCAGGTTCACCACGGCACTCCTGAGCACCATCTCGGTCCCATGCCTTCTTATCTAATCCGGTTACCATTCATTTGCTGCAGGTTCCTCTGGAGTTCAAGTCTTCCACTACACTCGGACCTAAGGAAGGAATACTTGTGAAAATCACTAGAAGACACGTGAAAGACGGACAACTGAATCATCCAATAAAAGATTAGGTCGTATTCTACTTAATGACTGTATATTATAATAATACTAAATAAAAGTATAGGTACGGTTGTATAACATCTTCCACTTGCATTGAGATTGACGCAGCATTGTCACACTGTATTGATACCTGCATTAGCATGTGAATAGGGAGGGCAGTAGGGCACAGTTCTAATCAGGCAGCATTGTTGGGCAGACCATCCCTGATCTGCTACTGTTGGCAGAGACAAGACCAGCAGGAAGCAGGAGAAAAGGAAGAATGTGAAAAATGTTGGTGTGGAGTGTTGGCTGCTAGTAACAACTGAAAGTGAATTAGCCACAAGACAGCCGTCCATGAACTCAAAAGTACAACCACACAAACTGGTATGCTCTTCGTTAATAATAATTGTTCTTTCACTTATTTAACTTGTTTCTAGACCACTATATTGTCACTAAGGCCTATTGTAACAGTCAGTTATGGAAGAGAGACTGCTGGCCTACCAGTCAAGGTACAGATGATTGGCGTGCGGTCAGTAACCTTGAGAGTAGCAAGTGCATCTGGATTTCACAGTCTAGTCATATGGAAAACGTATTGGGAGTGTTTTATGAGACCACGAAGAAGATAACAGGCTTGTATTGCTGACCAAACATGCGTATTTGTAAGACTGTTTAAATGAATGCAAAAAAAATATATATATATAATATATAGTTTTATTTTCTTCTTTTTTTTAAGGGCGACTACATTTAGTATAAAGTCTAATATTAATAGTACCTGAGTTTTCCGTCTGTTCTTTTTTATAACTACAGTAGTACACCAGCAAGCAGGCAAGATGAGAGACATGACTCATAAGCAATAACGCAGTGGTTATACCTGATGTGCAAAGAATACAGGTAGTTGATATCATAACCAAGTGGCACAACACAGCCCAACACATGACTTACAGTTTAAATTATATTTAGCAATATTGTGACCTCACTAGTGCCATACCACTAGTCTACCCCTAACCAAAACCATGTCTTACCAAAACCTAAACTTAGCTCTTAAAAAGATTCTAAATTCATTCATTCATTCATTCAAAATAATGAAAATAATTAATTCTATGTTCTATGTTGTGGTCCAGATAACCGGAAAGTAGTCAACCAATTAATAAAATGAATGTCTTAAAAAAAGAGGCATACAAAACACGATAATGAATGAATTAATTCATAATAGTCTGATTCAGTTGTCATGTAATTTTCATGGTTATTAGATGCAGAATAATGAACTTTAACACATTTTTTGTGATGTAAAACGTGGGGTAGTCATGTATGAATGTATTTAATATATGTTGATGACCTAGAGGTCTCAGAAACGTGTGTAGCAAATATGATACACTTGGTGTTATAGGGAACATATTATGTTTTGGTATGCTCTTATTTGCATTTGCTTACCATTATGTAAAAAACACCACGCATTTCTACAAATTATTCCTTTTAGAATGATGTAATTTGAGTAACAAGACATCAAAAGAAATGTAAGTTAAATTTGTATTCCTTCTGTGATTTTCAAAATGGCATCATTATTTATTAGTTACATCTCTCCTTCCACTGCACCTGCTACAAACACAGGGTCTGAAATAAGAATGTGACAGTAAAGAATATGAGCAAAGTTCCATCTAAACTAAAAGGACATCACAAAGAATCCTAACACTCTAAAGACAGAGCAAGACTGTTGTTAGATTCTAGCCCTTGATGCTTCAACTGGCATTATAGGTGCAGTACCCTTCTCTCTGTCTAATAAAAATTTACAGTTATAAATATACAGTACAGTGGTTTCAAGAATATTCAATAATGTAATGTGGATAAATCTGGAGCTTGTCAAACACAACAAAGATACTGGGGTCCCTTTCAGAGTCCACACAGGTGTCGTAAGACCCCTTGCCGGTGGCTTTGGCAGGCGGGCGTACGTAGTTTGGGTGACCTCTGGTGAACTGGCCGACCAGGACCAGTGCTACAAACATGATCTTCTTCCTGCTGTCATTAACCCTGGCATATCTGTCAGAGTAGGATGCATCTCTGGCAAAGTAGCTCCCTATGGGAAGAATGGGAGAAGTACTGTTGACTAAACCTGAAATTACAACACAAACACATGTGTATTGAATTATGTCTTAATAGCAACATTAAAGGTAGAGTCGGCAAATTAATAAACTTTTTGTCAAATTCAGCGAACATCTCCTCATTGGTCTGCTAGCTGCGTGTTAATGCTTAACTGTGTTAATGCTGAAAAACTGATGGGGTAAGTGTTTCTACACAGCCCTGGCTATCTAAATGGGAACACCACAAGATTTTCCAATGTGTGGGGTGGAGCTTCTGAGGAAGCATATTAGAGATGCGGTGCTTTTAATTTATCCTAATTAAAGGATTAGTTCAAATAGGGCTATAAAAAAGGACAATAATTCAATATATACAGCGATAAGATTTTAAAACTGATTTCCGGTATTTCGATAAGCTATTTGTCCTTGAATGATGGGCACAGCAGGCAGCTGCAGGATTCTACAGTGTGACCATTTTTCTTGCAATATGCATATGTTCGCAGCTCAAATATGCGCAGTTGCGCATTGTTATGAAATAACAATGGTGTGGCGTGCACTAGGTACCTGTTTTAAACACGGTTCCACTTCCAACAGGCTGAGTGCCTAATTGTGTTTATTGTTACCATAACTACATCCATGTGTAGAAAAGTGTGTTCAGCTGTTCAAACCGGGTCTCGGAGCTGAACACAAACACACTCCCATATTAGCTACCTCGTCATCACAGCTAGCTAAAGCTAACAGGCAAGCCACTAGCAAAACTGATAATGTAGGCCTAATCATCTCTCCTTTGTCAAAAGCCAAGCCATTCAGACCAGACATCATACTATAGAGATTAACATACAATGAAAACTAAATACTAAAGGTATAATTGCATTTTTTAATTGCAACGGTTAGGCTCGCCCCTTAATAAATATAATTTTGACTGTGCTCCCATATTTTTGTCTGCGCTCCTAAATGTTTTAACTTAGGAGCATGTGCGCTCCTTGGAAAAGTCAGTGTAGAGCCCTGCCAGCTGTATTCAAAGCGAACAAAAATAATATAAACTACGTGCGTGATGACTTGCACTACAGTCAGCCAGTGCTAAGCAGTATGGGCTGTTTTCACGTGCCAAACTATTTTATCAACACTCTTCACAGTTTCCTCTGCTAACAGTCAGTAATGTCTTCTGTGGAACTTGGCTGCATCTAATTTATGGGACTACAGTGCTAGTCACACCCACACCAGAACCACACCTACTGGTGGACATATATATAGCCTTCATAAATTATAGTACTAACAGAAAGAAAATAACACAGTTGAGTTTTGTCCATCCATCCATCCATCCTCATCCGCTTATCCAGAGTCGGGTCGCGGGGGCAGCAGCTTCAGCAGGGGACCCCAAACTTCCCTTTCCCGAGCCACATTGGAAAGCTCTGACTGGGGGATCCCGAGGC
>JAODTR010081556.1:0-14743 GCA_025399935.1 Amblyopsis rosae | reverse complement strand
GTTTGGGGTCCCTTGCTGGAGCTGCTGCCCCCGCGACCCGACTCCGGATAAGCGGATGAAGATGGATGGATGGATGGTTGCTTGGTCATGTCAGATAAACTGACCAGTAGTTCAAGTCTAGTAACAACCTGCACTGTATTTGTGCAGTTTAAAACGCTGCACTTTGCTGTAAAGGAAGAGTAATTGATACCACTCTATGTCATGAGCTACAGAAAGCACAATCCAGACTGGCAAGTACCTCAATATTTGCCACAAGCTACAATCCCTGCTGTTTCGGTACAGATGCCATCAACATGATGTGAATGCCGAGTGTATAAAATATCCATACACCATAACAAATCTTACACACATCACGATACAGCAGAACAGTATCGCTTTAGGCACATGATCCTGTGTACAGGTGCAGATAAGGAACACATTCATGGTGACACCGAAATGTCTTTGTCACCGTGGTCGCCTTGCCTTCTATATTACAGATAATGTTGACGGCAGAAAGAGGATTAATTTCAGGATGGAATATCGCTACAGGTTGATGTTTATCTTAGCTGGGCGACACAGACACACACACACACACACGCACACAACCGAGATATTTAAAAGGTCAGAAGAGAACAGGAAGTACCAAAGCAACGTATTAAAGTTTAAACACCAATGCCACAGCGGCAGTGTGAAAATATCTACTTTTTACATGCGGTAATGCGCAGCGCTTGAGCGTTGCTTTCTGACATCCACTGCCGACTGTTCGTGAATTGTCATGGAAGTAAACGTTGACGTTCAGGCGCCGCCAACAGAGGTACACAAGAAACGCTGTAGTTCCAGAGATAGCTAGGTGGGTAATGGCAGAATTAAGTTGCAGACGCCAGGCCTGTTTGAGCTACAGCAGAAAGCAGCCAATGTAGGTCTGAGCTCGCCGTCAGAGAGATATGCTGTGGCTGGGTGCAGCATAGGGCGTGTTACTTCAAGTCCAGCAGCCTCACCTTGATTTCTCAACAGTTTCAATGGACGCCTTCCTAGATGGCTGTGTGTGTGTGTGTGTGTGTGTGTGTGTGTGTTTTAACAACAAACTACGTGGCGCGGCAGCTTAGCCATAATCAGCTAGCTGGAGGAGGATAAGGAGGATGAAGAGGAGGAGGAGGAGCTCTGGGCCCTCGCCTCCCTCTCCGCGGGCCTCTCGTCTTGAAGGCTAGCCTGGAGCTGGAGGCAGAGGCTCCAGTCTCCGCTGCGCAGGGCGTGCAGGAACACAGCGGCGTGCTCGCCCAGGCGCTCCAGCTCGGCCTGGGTGCGCCGGTTCTGCCGCAGCAGCTCCTTGGTGCGTAGCGCGATGCCAAGGAGGCCGGAGCGGCTCAGGACGTCGTACGTGTTGCGGAACCGCTTCCTCTTGTGCTCGGAGTCGCCGTCGCCACAGTCGCCGTGGTTACAGTGGCCGCCACCGCTGCTGCCGGGGGGCGAGAGCGGGACCGGCTCTGATTGGGCGTCGACAGGACTGGAGGGGAGGGGGTTTCGCCGCGACAGCAGAGGGGAGACGGAGATAGCGGCCTCCCCGAAGATACAAGGATCGCCGGCCAGACTTGTTCTCTGCTCAGCTCCGTGACGGCGCTCCCGGTGCCTGGAGGACAGAATGCTGCCTCCCTCCGACCTGGAGGAGCGAGAGCACGAAGAGGAAGACAAAGAAGAAGAAGAAGCAGTCCCCCTCCCCGAGGAACCAGAGCTGTGGCCCGGATAGGGGGCGATCTTGGGGTAGGACTTGAGGATGGGGAGATACTTCTTGGGCCGCCGCCACCTCGAGGACGATGATGAGGTCTCCTTGGTGGTGGTGGTGGAGGAGGTGGAGGAGGAGGCGTGGTGAGAGACGAGCGGCTGGGGGAAGACCACCTGCGGTTGCTGGACCACCTCCATGGCAGGGCTGAAGCCCCAGGGTTTCAGGGCGGGGAGGTCGTCTCCAGGCTGCAAGGATGACAGGACACGTGACAATACTAGCAACCTCCTAGCTTATTCTATCAAAACATTATTTTAATACCTTTTCTAAAATCTTTGTCAAAAAAAAAAAAAAAGTCTGTCAAATACAACAAACTTCTCACATCCACCATGCTTGAATAATTTTCTTGCTTTTTCACACATTTTGATAAATTACAATTAAATATTAGTGTATGGCGTCAACAAGACAATAAATGACAGGTACTGAAATCAATAACCCGATAGAGGGTTGGCTGATCGGGAAGGGGAATCAACAGGTTGCCTACCTGCTTGAGAAGGACATTGTTCATAACGATCACCGGAGGCATGTCGGAGTAGGGGCTCCCCGACACAGCCAGTGGAGACGTCGGTGGCACAGTACAGTTGGAGCTCTGTGGCATCTTCTGTACAACCGAGTGGGGCAAACTCTTCGTACTGGTGCGCTCTAAGCTTGCATCTACAATCCAGGGACATACACAGGAGTTGGATTCCAGTGTGACTACAACGGAAAACATTGGATACTAGTGTCAAGACTGAGATCAAACCTGAGAAACCTGAATCTCTCTCCGTTTCGGGCCTCGACTGAGATGAACGCAGTTTGTTAGCTTTCTTAGTGCTCATCTGTTCCGTTATCACCTTTTCTCCACACGAGGCTCACGTTACAGTTGCATCAGCATTCGGGAGCAGGACCCTGGTAGGAACACAATGAACATATCTCTCAGTAGCTCTTCTTTTAGACTCGCCAACACAAGTGGTTGTTTCGTTGACGTCATGTTGTCTCACACAGCTAGTTAGTTAGCATCGTGATACCTACCTGATCTCGCGAGCTTCTGTTTAATTTCGCCGTGACAACAATTCCTCTATGCTTTATTGAGGAAGTCATCTGCAATGTGTGATCGCATTCGTCAAAACCCAAACGTACTCTTTTACAGTACAAAACATAGACAAAAATATGCACCTAGCATTAGTAAAATAACCTATTTTTTACACAGCGACTACCCGTACCGTACTCGGCATACTGCTCGGGCTGGCTGGGTCAGGTTTTTGTACAGTACAAATATATCACATTAAAACGGTAAACAATGCAACATAAACACATGTAAGAAAATACGCAACATGTTCTTAAGCTATACCTGTAGTTACACTTATTTCTAGTGAAACCCGTCGGTCGCTGCAGCGGTAGGACGCTCTCTGAAACTCGTTGTTCCACGGTGGTGCACACAAAACAATCCGCGCCCCTTGGATGCTACCACAGCCTCTGTTTGATTCTGTCTTTAAACTGTCAGACGTTCATCTATGCTTCATCTGCTCTCAAACACCAAACTATGTTCCCGTACACTGACACGCAGGCGGAGAGAAACTGGGGACGGGATATTCCATAAATTACACCTAGCCATATTATGGAGATGTAGGCGTGTTCTTTTGCCGCCTAGTAGTAACGTCGATCCACTACGCCCGCCCACTTCCAAGGGTTCCTAGTCGTTTATTGGCTGGCGAGTGGGCAGCCAGCCTAAAAACGTGACAGTCCACTCGAATGTGTGGCAAATGGAGGACATTGCGTTCACTTGCATATGTGGGGGAGAAACATATATTTCTATGGGGAGGACATCCCAAAAAAGTTGCCTACTGTCGGGGAATCAAGTGACGTGACGTGAAGATTACATAATAGTTGCTGTGCCCCGGGTCCCGGGGCAATGTCCAAACCAGACCAGTCACAGACAGTGGGTGCGAGCAAAACACCGAACGTGCCCAAATGATGGCTTTCACACCAGAAATGAATTATTAATTAATTAATTTTAATCAATGTATTACCTCTGGACTTTAACATATTCATTTATATAACATATTCATGTTCAAAACTTTTTGCATATTCAAAACATCTGTGTTTTAGCATGATCTACGTTAAGCTGACTTAAACCAACAATAGTCTACTACACATTTTGGCCATAACCTATTAAAACTACTACTGGAGAATGCGACTTTAGTGAAATCAAAATAATGTATTTATTTGGGGGGACAAACACACATCCCCTGCATCCCTGCCTGAAACCTACTATGCCTATGGTTTCAACGATAAGGACTGGTTAAGAGGATTCATGAACCTGACAAAGGTCTAGGACGAGTAGCTGATGTAGAGTACATGTGTTAGCCACTCGTAGCTGATGCTACGCCTTCATTTTTAACAGTGACGTCATTGTCCTAAATGTGGATTCTGGCACCTGTAAAAGACAGCCAAGGCAACGTAAGGTTAAAGCATAGTTAAAGCAAGGCTGTGTTAGTTGAGTAAAGTCTTTTTAGAGAAGTATTAAGATGCTTTTAACAACAGACATAACAGTAGGTCTATACCCATTCTGGCTGGACATATAATAGCCAGTTGGAAATCAATAATAATGAAGTTCCTAAATGTCGTTTGATTTACCAGTGATCAACTTCAACTGTCGTTGAACTAAAGCATTCGTTTTCAGGGCCAAAACTACTTTAACTGAGATGTCTTCTAAACTCTGCTTGACCATATAATGTCAAGATTGGCACGGTATCATATACTATAGGCACACAAATTGCAGGGGAAGACCCATCAGTATTCTATTTCTTGTTATTTTAAAGGGCTCCTGAACGAAAACTCCTATAAAGGCCAGCACGCCATAAACTCTGCTCATATCCCACTCCTTAGATCTCCAGTAAATTACCTGCTCCGGCCATGAAAGAATAATGCCTCAACCGATGCTGGCAGGCCACAGGCTGGCCCTGTGTGTTTGCCAGCAGGTGTTTCCAAACTCCCTGGCCATCGTAAAAGGTCGCTGCCTGCCTAAAATCATTCGCTATCATTAGTGCTTTCTAGAGGGAGAAGGTTACCTGCCTCGTTTAATGTAAGGCAGTGGCACTCTTCTGTTATAATGAGGCCCTTATTCAAGCAACAACTACTGTCCCATTTATATGACGGACTTCATTTCCCTGAAGGAGGGGCTGAGGACCGTGGGTTAACTCTGTATACTATATATTGTCAGAACAAAGTTGTTTATTGTTTATGTTTTGCAATGGAGTTGGTGTTTGTTTTGGAGTTTACATATGACGTTGTGTTAAACATATAAGCAATGATATGCAGTAGGCAGAAAAACACTTCATAAATTGAAGAGATACATAATTTATTATTTTCATATTAAGTGCAATGAGGGTATGTGTGGTCCTATAGGGGGCACTATAATGTAAACCTCCAATTATACTACTCCATTATGAGGTAGTGAACACTATGGCTTTAATAATATAAGTCAATGTCTGCTAAATCTATCCACGGAGCAGCAGCCAGAGCCTATAGGCTGCCGTCTGTGCTGTCTCTTGCACTCCGAGCCCGAGGCGTGGCCAGCAAACCACACGTGGGTCGCCGCCCAGCGTGTGAAACACTGCTCTCTGCTGGACAACTGCCCAGGTGCGCTGGGCGGCTCCAGCAGACCCATGAGGCTGGGTGACCGTACCAGGGTCAAACAAGGTCAAACATGAGGTGCGTTCAGTGTGATAAACTCGATACAGCATTTTCTCACTGTGATTATAAACGTAAAGTCATAATTTCGACATGGAATTGTTTTATGCTATAGTAGTCTGTCTATTCCAAGTGTTATTTTATGCACACTTGCTGTAGTACCACATCTCACAAAAACAAAGGTTAGAACAAATTACATATCACAATACCTGCAGGTAATTTCTGTGACCAGGTGAGGGCAGTAAGATCCAATAGCACACTGTCAGCAGGTTTATTTAGACAGTTATTGAAATACTGCCATGATAAATCCCTGGCTGTGTGGTTATGGTAACAACCTGGTAACAACACCTCCTACCACAGAGAGCTCTAGCAATCATTTTGAGTGTATCCGAGTATCAACTGTAGCAACTGAACTTTCCAACTAGCGTGTTGATGGCTATATATGGGCGTGGCTGTATATAGTGTCTCTCTGGTTTAGGTTTGGAAATTACATGTTATTTCCATGTCTCTGGGTTTGCCGACAGCGAAAACGACCAGATGATCCATCCAAGCAACTCCAGAGGATTCTTTGAAGTACCTGCACCTTACAGTTTCAATGTACGGCTCCCACATGGAGTTGTGACAATAATCCAACTGGCATGTCAGGCTAGACTCAGCAATATACCCTCCTGTAATGCGTCTTCAATTTGCAGTCATTTAGCGCCCTCTTGAGGTAGACAAAGACCAACGATCATAGTCACATTATGACTTACATAATCGTGCTTTGTACCGTGTATTCAACAGGTTTACCCATCCGCAATATCGATATGCATACATACAGAACATAGTAAACATAGTCTACATATCTTATTTCAAATATGTTAAACTACCATAGTCAAGTGGGGTTAAAATTACAAGCAGTAACGATGCAAGAGAACACTACTTAAATAGCACATTGCTTCATGTGAAGACCACTCACACTGGTATCCAAATAGGATAATAAAAAAATAAATAAAACTGACTTAAAACAAGCAACCAAAATATAATTTTGTGGCTCTAGTTTTTTTTTTATCTAGAGCCACTGGACTGTGCAATACTACAGAACCCTTAGGGGAGAAAAGTAAAGAAAAAAAAAATAATAATAATATATATATATATATATATATATATATATATAAACCAATAAGGAAAAAAAATAGAGATTAAACTTTTTATGACAGCGTCTGTTACCATTTTTAGAACCTTTTTTTTTCTCACCTAAGACAATGCAAAAAAAAAAAAAAAAAAATCATTACAATTTTATTATTTTTTCCACCTGTTATTTTGTTTTGTTTTTTACTTTGGAAAAAAAAGTCCATTCATCACAATATTTTATTTCTTAATGTTGATTAAAATTTTTTACTGTGAAAAAAAAGTTTAATCTCAAATTTTGTTTTATTGGTTTTTATCTATATATATTTTAAAAATTTCCCAGACTTTTTTTTTCTCCCCAAGGGGCTCCGTAAAAATATAATGGAGAAGGATTTTCTTTTTGCTGATAAATTTTTTTTTGTCCCAACTTTTACTATTATTACAATTTTAAGAAATGTTTTTTCACTTCGTAAAAAAAAAAAGAAAATTCTTCCCCATTATATTTTTGACAATGTAAAAAAAATAATTTTCAAATTTTTTATTTTTCCACCTGTTATTTTGTTTGGTTTTTTACTTTGGAAAAAAAATCCCTACATCAAAATATTTAATTTGTTTTTTTTCCATTTTTTCCCCCAATTTTTTTGCACTTAGTAAAAAAATCCTTCGCATTATATTTTTGACAATGTAAAAAAATGTATTTTCATCAAATATTATTTTTTCCACTAGTTTTTTTTAACGTATAAAACGTTTCGTATAGTTGATTTTTCTTTTTTACTGTGAAAAAAAAATCTCTCTCATATATATATATATATTTTTTTTCTCCGACTTTTTTTTTCTCCCCTTTACTGTGACAAGATCTACTGCTTAAAAAAGACTTTGCCCTATTCAGGTTGTGCCATGGTCAGAGCTCAGATCTAATCCTTTACAAGACACGGAGTACCTAACACTGATAAAGAAACACTATACAAATGAACCTGAAGAAACACCATTCAAATTAAGAGTCCATGGTTAGAATTTTTGAAGTTTTTGGACACTGGTTGACAGGGTAGCATAAATAACAATTATGTTGTTTTTTATATTTTAGAAAATTTCAACAATGGAAATAGTTTCCACAAAATCCCTGGAATAATTGGACCATGAAGGCCTATTTCTTTTATAATTTTAAATTACAGTGGATTACAGAGAACAATTGTATTGGTTTGCATTCTGAGCCACTTCCAACAGTAGCTTCACCATACACAACAAAGTAAAAATAATAAATAAGCAAAAACATGATATTTTTAAAAACAATTTATAAGAGCAGCTTTCAAAAGCACAGATAAAGATTTTGTCCCCATTGTTATTTACGCTTGCAGAAATTTTGAAACAAGTTTATTCAAATTTTGCTTTCAAATGAATCATTCAAACTCACCAAGAGAAGGTCCGGTACGTGGCAAGACCACAGACATGACAGGCAGAAACACTACGGACTTGTACGCCGGTGGGGAGGCAAATGGTTCAGCATGCTGCTTTTCACAACAACGTTTTTATGTTGCTATGTTTTCTAACATATTCAAACAGTTTTACTTTTTCTTTGAGGTCAGCGTCAACATTTGCAAACACCCACAAACATTCTGAGGTGGCAGTTCTCGGAGAACACACATTGACACTGGACTATGGGTGACAGTAAAAAAGAAAATATATATATCATAATTTCGGAATGTTTCCAAAAATGGTCAAATGTCATGTTCAACGCAAACGCTCTCGCCTCAGTTTGTCAAATTTGAAAGCACCACTAGTCTGACATCTGACAAGCAGACACATGCAAAGTGTCACATACCACCGGGCATCCATTGTAATTACTGTACTAGTGTTGGTCGTGCTGAGTGGCACAGGCGTCAGCACTGGGAACACACTGGGAACAGAGACAGATTCAGGCAACATCGCTAATGCTACTATGACATCTGAACCTCTAATGTTTAGGTCAGGTGGAGAGCTATAGTGTTAAACCGGCGGGCTTCCACAACAGTTGCCTTGAAGAACACAGCACTGGCAAGGAAAGGACAAACCCCCGCCCGCCTGCCTTCCCCCCCTTGAAAATCATCTGCAAGAAACCGGTCAGATAAAGCATGTCACCACCACAAGATATTTTCGGGAGTTGAGACGTCAGATCTAAGCGGGCATGACCTGCTGAATCAGGACAGGGGCTGGGAGATTTGGGAGAGGGTGGCGGAAGGGGGTTAATGGCAGGGCCACGGAGAAGTCTATTTCTCGGTGGAGAAGGCTCTCTTCATGAGCGGAGGGGGGGTCTTTCCGGCGTCGTAGACCGACTCGGGGAGAGGGGAGGTGAGGCAGCACCAGTCCGGGATGCGGCCCGTCTGGCTGTAGTAGTCCCGGGACACAGACCTGCTGCCCAGGATGTCCTGCAGCGCACCAAAGATGGCCCCTGCAGAGGACACAGCGAGGGCATTGGAACAAATAAGATGGTGGTCATTTTACCCTCAGCAGCATGTCACATGCCTTGGGCCGCGCATGAAATGTGAACATGGGGCTTGAGGGCTTTTCACACGGGAAGCGGGACCCGCTACTGTTCGATTCATTTACAATGAGAAGCGGGCGGCCGATGCGGGCGGGCTGGGAGGCGGAGCGGCGGGCGGGCACAGTCCCGAGAAGTTTCCCGCTTGTGTGCACGAATGGAAAGCACACTCGCCCGCCAACGTTTGAGGTGGCGGCGCACCGAGACTCCTGTCTGATCATGGGGAGTTTGTCTTGCATCTTAAGTGTACATGAAGATATTTGAACAATAACAAGATGGAGCACTGGTGCATTTCAATGAAACGCTTCCGGTCCTTAAGTGGGCGTGTCACCAATCGTATTTTGCTGTGGAGGCTGACCTAGGCAGCGCCCAGACTGCTACATCTACCATGCATGGCCAGACAGACAGATACATATACCATGCATGGACAGACAGATACATCTACCATGCATGGACAGACAGATACATCTACCATGCATGGACAGACAGATACATCTACCACGCATGGACATGAAACAGTTTGCTGCAGAAATACTGTTGTGGCCTCAGATCGTGGAGACTTGGGAATACATGTTATATTTTTAAAATACCCATTAAAAGACAGGGTCAGTTATTCTTGGGAACACTGACTAACGTTGAGCTCAAATCTAAACCATTTCCCTTCACGGCACCGCCTCACACATTTAAACGCATTGTTAAGCAGAGCCGTAGTACTACGGCTTGTTATTGTGAGCGGTGTGCACCACTTTGTTTGTGTTTCTATTTACATGGCTGTGTAGAAGTATCAGATTATTCTTTTTCAACACGCACAGAGAACTGTGTATAAAAACGACTTCCCTCTGTGTAGATATTACTTACACCAAAAAATACATATTTTAAATTGTTCACAGAAAACATTGTGTGCACAAAGAAATCGTAGTTATAAATATAGCTAATTTGCACGTTTCTTTGTATACAGAAATAGCCAACGCGTCTGCGTGAAGTATGCTTGAACAAAGACAGGAGGTGCTTGTGAAACACAAACAGTTTCTATAGAAAGTTTGTTACAAGTCAATATGTCTCCCTTTATCATTGATCTTATTCAAAGACAATATTGCAAATTATAACTAATAACTACAATAGGTTATATATATAGAAAATGTCTACGCGTAAAACGTCCGTTTATAAATCGCCCAAGGTCCTCGCTGGCTTCAGAGCATCGTTTCGGTGTATTCACGCGTCTTAACATGGGGCCTTGCCTCCCTTTCCAACCCCCCCCACCCACACACTTGTACAGTGGGAGGAGTCAGGCTCAGAGCTGGGCATGCAGTTACACACACACACACACACACACACACACCGTAATGTATACATGTGTGTATGCATGCATGATTATTATCATGATCACTACAATCGTCATCACTATTAACCATGTGCTGTTATGTCAGACCTCCAAGCCAGGCGGTGCAGTTGGGCTTGGCAGGCGGGGAGTGCAGGCGGAAGCTCTTGGTGGCCAGGACGTCGCAGTACTTGGGTCTCTCCACCAGGAGGCGTATCTCAGCCAGCAGACGGTGGAGGAAGCCGGGCAGCATGGCCGTGCCGCCGGTCACCACCAGGTTCTCAGAGAGCACCTTGCGGGTGTCGATGGGGCACTGAGGATGGAAAGGGGGGGGGGGGGGGGGGTCAGTTTGCTTAATTTTTAAATCAGATCAGGAGAACACCATAGATATTAGTATAATTTGACAATTACTGTCAAGGGGACATGCTCGGCTGAACATACATAAACAAAAGGATGTAAATATAACATAAGTAATAACCATAATCGAAAATGCAGTAACTACATCAAGACAAGGACATTTAAACAGTATTGTGTAGACAAATAGCACTAAACACGGTATTACTGCTCCTCAACAGGCTACCTTGACCAGGGCATCAAGTATCAGAGAGGCCACGCTCTTCTCCTCGTTGTCCTGCTCAAACAGCATCTCCATCACAGAGTCTCTGCAACGCATGTGACCATCACGGCATACAGCACACACGATACAGTTAGAGCATTGACGGCAACATTATCTTTGGAAACAAATATGCTTAATAACCACAAAAAAGCAAACTCTGTTAAATTGCATTTATGGATATTTTCAGTGCAACACCATTTTCATAATCTAACTGAACTCTTCACTTTAACAATGTTTTTAGCACAGCAGTAAATAAATATAGCTACGTGCATACGCATAAGCATATAAGAATGCAGAGATTGTCAAGTAGTTCATAGCCTCTACTTCCTCATCACTGCACCATGGGAACAACGCTGACCCATTTTACTGAGGTGACTTGAATCTATTGATCCATATAAATCTACTGGAAACAACATCAACATCCCATCCACACAGATGAGGCTCAGAATAGTGTCACTATGGGCAAATACCTGATTGGTCCCTTGATATGCAGGATCTTCTGCCCATCCAGTGGGTAGTCCACATCAGGGGGTGGGGAGGGGCGCTACCAATACAACCACAAATAGAACATTGTTCATTTAAGATGGCTTCAGCCTCTTCCATCCATTAGCAACTCTACGCTAAATGCATTTTTAGCAGTAACCGTAGCCTACAACAAGATCTGCAAATAGCCAGGCAGGTCGTTACATCTGCCAACAAATTCCTTAGTTAAAGTAGGTGGATATTGACAACATTAGCCAGTGCTGTGTCCCAGATTTGACACGTGAGTCTAATTTAAAGCCAGAGACACACAGAGAGAAACATACAATGCAAGCGCTAACAAACACACAACATGCTTCCTCACCCACCTCAGCGGTGCCATCCAGGTTAAATTTGGCTTCCTGGATCTTCAGGCCTCTCTGCAGGTCACTGACAAAACATGCCCTGACTGCAGGAAGAAAACACAAACAAACCAAAGATATTGGAATACTAACAAAGAGCAACGTAATGCATTTTCTATGGGAGCAAAAATATCTCCTCAAGGTCCACTGAGCTGACGAAATAATCTGGTGTTTCTACACAGCCCTGGCTCCATAGACACAAAGCGGTGCAGACCACACCACACACACCACTATCTCAGACTTGTGCGTCCCAATTTTGGGGGCGGAGCTTCTGAGGTGTTGAAGGGAGAGGTGCCTCTCTTTTGACTGAGTTCAAATATCAACAACCCTTTTCCAGGATAGCTGACTCCACCTTTAAGTGGTGTGCTGTGTGGCCTTACATCACAAATTACACTCTGAGGAGGCTGAGCATACGTAGCACATAGGCAGCTAAAGCTAGCATGGAGCTAGCATGACCTGAAACGAAGTCAACCGCCTCCAACGCAGAAGTGGCCTACAGTATATTGGCACCTCTTGTTTAGCTATATTCCTTAACCAAACAGTCAATTTACACATTCACAGTGGTTACAGTGAGAGATAAAACCATGACACAGTTCTTGTCTTACCCTTGATGTCTTCCACAATCTCCTCTGGGATGATCCCTTAAGAATATATGAAAATGGAAAAAATATAACTTTAAACCTCCTCTAAAATAAGACTTATATTCCCCCTCAAAGCATTATGCTAGTTTATTGCAATATACGGTACAAAGTCGTACTTGTACTAATACTAAGACATTTTGGACACCAGACAGAGTGAGTGTGTTAAGACTCCTCACATTACCAATGGCGGTAGCTACAGTTTGTCCAGTGGTAGAGTCTGTGTCCACTGTACACTGTTCCACAAGAAGCCCATCCAGTTCTCTGGAACACAGAGCGCATAAGAGTCAATGCAGAGGAAACCACCGAGTCCAAACGCAACCCTAACACACTTACGCAGTTGTCAGTGATGCCAATACAAATGGGGACAAAACCAATAGACAGAGACCAGTGGAATCTCACGTGTCAACGGCCATCAACAACAACAACATCAACATCTACAAACAGTTTTGTTACGCGTCTACTTACATATGGATGGCTTTTCCAGCCAAAGGCAGGGCCTCCCATGCAGGAAGAATAGGGGTACACTCGTATATCTGGCTCTACAGTTAAGGAGCTAGCACGAATACAGCCGCACTATATTCTAGGTAAAGATAGGAGGAATGGCGTCCTGAGCAGAGAATGATGCCACTCTGTTATAATCCCAGCTTCTCTGTGCTGTTTTCATAGCCTGCCGTGTGTGCATGTCAAGCCCAACGCACAGCGGCGGCGTACGACGCGCGTCACGACAAACGGGCGTCAAGACAGGCGCCCCTATTGTGTTCTATGTACAGCCCCCACACCGGCACCGGCTAGACGGGCTCCGACACGCTAAGACGCGTGCTGACGGGCCGACCTGCTACACAATACACCACTGTTCTATCCCCCCGCGTCGACGCACCTGGAAACACAGGAGGATATGCAGTTTGGTATGTCCAGGCTCCCGTAGTAGCTCTCTTCTCTGCTTCTGTTGTAGCGAGACTGCTCCGCTCCTCCGATTATGCTATATGCTATCAATATTGTGTGTGTGTGTGTGTGTGTGTGTGTGTGTGTGTGTGTGTGTGTGTGTGTACATGTAGTTCCAGGTCATTCCTTCACACTACACATCATATTAAAGCACACCAGAGGTCTTCAGCAGGGGGTCCGGGACCCCTAGTGGGTCCTGAGAAGTACTGCAGGGGGTCCTCCAAATTATTTGATCGCCAACTTATTTTCTTCCAAAAATTTAAATGTCAGAAAATATACACGAACATAAATACAACATGTGCTATAAATGTATAAATCTGTCAATAATTATTTTAAAAGCTTAGTTAGTGCCTGACTTTTATACATGGCACTACAGGCCGCCATAGACATTAATGTTGGCCCGGCAACTAAATATTTTATACTATACTGTATGTGAGGAAGACATAGCACAGGGTCCCCCTATCAGCCAAGGAGTCCTTGGACCGAAAAAGCGTTGACGATCTCTGGTATATGCTGTAGACGTGAAACGATTAACTGCCCAGGCCCATCTGCTCCTGTAGATGAGCCGAGGCACAGAAGCTGTGCGAAGGATACGGGCAGCACCAGTGTCTCCGTGTAGCCACAGTCCATCACCAGGGCAGAGTTGATGCCCAGGGTCATGACTGACAGGAGGTGACCGGGGGCGAACAGCACAGACGGCACCTGCAGAACCCAGCCAACACAGAGAGTGATGCGTTCAAACACTAGTCTTTAAATAGACGGTGTCATTTTAAAAGGCGTCTCAAGTCCCGACGCCATTTCTATAGCTGCACAGTGCTGGGGAAGTTTCTTTCAAGAAGTAATATATGACTTATTACACTTTTCAGTAGAAGTAGTGTGATTAAGTTACATTATTATTACTTTCTCTACAAAGTAATATATTACATATTAAATTACTTTAAATTTAATTTAATATAGTTGACAAATATGGAATGTAAATATGCTAAGCATTTGAATGTGACGTACACATGTACTACATTGCACATAACTCATAATTAGCCTACAGTCTAATATATTATAAGTTGTCTGAGATAGGTTTGCATAGTTTGCAATGTTGCAAACTTTCTAAGGTTCTGGCTTCGGTTTTGTTTATTCATACTAAACCAAGGATTTACGTGTTGATAGGCTACATTAGTATTACTACATTATACATAATGGCAATACCTTACTGTATACACATGTACAGCAGAACATAGACAGATTCACAACCAAGAAGCCTAAGGATCGATCGATATCGATCGATCTCTCTCTCT
>JAODTR010081546.1:0-14746 GCA_025399935.1 Amblyopsis rosae | reverse complement strand
GACAACACAGCCCTCAGGTTCATGGGGGCACCCAAACCTCTCCACCACGATAAGGTGATGGTTCCCGGAGAGGTCACATAGTTCCACTTTAGGTAAACATAATCCGAGGACATCTAGTGGTAGAGAGTCACATAGTTCCACTTTAGGTAAACATAAGCCGATGACATCTAGTGGTAGAGAGTCACATAGTTCAATTTGAAGTCCATGATCTAGTTCACAGACAGGTTGTTTAGCAGGCACACACATTTTATCCTAAGCGACTTACACAATGCTAAGTACTAAGAAGCAGGTGGGGGTTAGGCATGAATGCTTGCTAGTAGGCTGGGCATTGAATCCAATAGCTTTCATGCTGGGCGTCCACCACTAACCACTAGCCTATCGCACCAATGTTGTTCACAAAGATGGAAGAACTTTGACAGGCTCATTTCCAAATACTTGACATGTCATTTAGTAAAAAAAGGCAAGAACCGGTTTCACTCAGTCCAAACCACACTACACCATAGAAGCACGTAGACGCTATCTGGAAATGGCAGTAAATGGAGCTGCGCCAGTGACTTATTGGCAATAATGAAACCCATATTGTGTGTGTGTGTTGGAGAGAAATGCTGAGCCAGCAGAGTATTCCAGTCTGTGCTGACAGAGGGAAGCCATCCTACCGCTACTTAAACAGCTGCTGTGGGACGCCCGTCACTTTCACAGGCACCTTGTACGCGCACGCACGCACGCAAAGCTGACTTGGTTTAAGGTTCAGAATGTTGGGGATTATAATATAACACGTGTATGTCACAAACACAGAGAACAAAATATGAGACCAATGTCAGGTTAAAGGTAAAGTCAGCTATTGCAAGCTAAATGTAAGCGGATACACTTTATCAAGTTCATCAATAAGCATTTCCTCACATTTCACTATCTTTACGTTCTCTGCGCGTGATGAAAAAGAAAAAAAAAAAAATCTGCCCTGGCTCAGTAAACATAGTTAAAGTGGTGAACGCCGTTCGTATCAACAAAGCCGTAGCACTACGCTTTGCTTCACATTGCATTTCAGCACGTGAGACTCCGCTGTGGAGCGATACGGTTTTGATTTAAGCCTAAAGTTAGCAAGAATGCCTGACCCTGCCTTTAAAGTGTGACTTAGCAGTATGGAACCCAACAACAACCGACTAAACAGTCAGATGATACTCTAAAGATCAGGTTAATATTCCACTTCATGGACGTTAAATGGCTGCTAAAACATGCCCGTTCATTAATGTGCTGGTCCAGTGGCCTTTATTTAGTCAACAAAGAGAGGACAGATTGTTGCCAAATATGGAAGGCTGCTGTAGTAATTCATTTACCCCTGAGAGTCACAAGTGGGAGAAGAAGGCTGCATGGAATGCATTGGTTTGTGACCGCCACACTGGCGCACTTTTGGAGTGAATGAGACTTGGCTGAGCGCCATTATAAGCTGATAAGCTCCATCCTTCCCTTTCTCGGGATGACAGGAAGTACAGGACACAGCAATGCATCATGTGACAGGAAATAAATGTCCCATGGTGAGCGCACTGGCTCCATTACTGCCACGGCAACAAGGATGAGTCACGCTTGCCCCCTCAGTTTGGGACACCTGCTTCATACAATGTTTGTGTCTGCGCGCGTGCGCAGAATGTGCCTACATGTTACATGTGTGTTCTTTTGGGCGCATGCGTGTACCCACTGGGTGCAGAGTATAAAATGAAACCAAGCACTATTCGAGGAACACTTCTATTGGACCTTGTGTTACAATAAAACTTTAGAGTTGTAACAATAGCAATCGTCAGGGGAATATTATTTTAATAATTTTGAGAAGATTTGCAGTCGAAAGAACCAACTACTACTGTAGTCACAAGTGTGCTAAATGCTATAAATGTAAAACAAATGATAATTATTATCATTTTTAAGATAAGGTAAAAGCCAGTCCTTCAGGCCAGTGGTTCACTGCATAAGTATTTTACTGGAGTCTGGCCTGCTCCAGTAAAATACTTACCACTGCCCAAAATGCTTAACTGCCAGACAGAAATATAGTCTGGAAAATACCTCCTTTCAACTTTTGCTGCATTTATTATTTTTTTGTTAAACAATGCCTTTTTTTTGCCAAAGCCTTTTTGTTTCCTCAAAGTATAGGGCAGAGTGTAGTCTTAGTTTTTTATGCACGGTGTGGCAGTTGCCTCGATTGAAACCAGACAAGGCATTTGCTACAGGGCTGCATTTCTGCCACAAGTGCAAGTCTCCCTGATGAGAACCACATTAGCAGGATCACTGCCGAATCTCAGTACAGGTCAGGCCCTTCACCTTGGTCTAAAATGGTGGTCATGTCACTTCCAATGGTTATTTGGCTTGAGACATTAATTACATTTACACGTTTTATCCATAAGTGGGATTTTGTCTTTCAATTGACATTCGACTTAATATTAAAAGGTACTTTTATGAACGCATTAAAAATAATGCCTCCTCGGTAGCTTGGAATTTCTGTTGTTGTACGAGTCAAATATGACTCAGTTGAAAATGTGTTGTTTTGATGTTATGAATATATTTTGATGCCTTTTCCCATAACCTGTGTGTTTTTATTTAGGTTTAAAAATATCAAAATGAATATCAATATTGCAATTTTCATGATCAATATTGCAATATCACATTTGATCAATATCGTGCAGTACACCCCTAGTTCCTGTAGAGCAGTGCTAGTTACCAAGTGCCAAGTGCTCTGAGTTTCAAACAAAGACAATATTGTCTAAAGTCGTTTTCAACCACTATGGTGGGCACAAAATGAGGAACATGCCTTTAAAAAAAGGATTAGTATATAAATAAAATAATGACAGTATTTATTATAGATGTGACCACTAGGGGAGCTAAACCTGCAGTGCACCCTTGTGTGTACTCTAGAAACAACCAAAGCTGTACACACGCCTGGTAACAGTAGCCTGTGAAACACCCCAGGACACCTGAACCCAGGGACACTAGATGGAATCAGGACCATCAGTCTGCCTGCAGGTCTGGGGCCTGGGACTCCAGCCACACCAGCGAGGGAGCCATTTCTCCATTGCAGCGTTAAAGAGCTGTTCCACTGCTGCTCATTCCTAGGTGTTGGTAGACACTGGGTGGAGGAAAGCACCGGATTACTGACGTGTCCCGTGTAAAGTCATGTGTGTATGTTTTAAATTCCTCCCCTCATCAACAGATGAGAATGTGAAAATGTATAATCCGTCACCGTTCTATATTTACAGATCTAAAAGGACTTATGTTTGGACAAATCTCATCTCGTAAAAAGGTCAGTGAACACTTCAAAGAGGCAAAGGCAACACCAGGTACCACACCTTGCTGGGCCATAAGAGAGTCCAGCCAAGTATGTGTGAGGCACATGGGCGTTATGGCACAGAGACACTTTCCAATAGTAGCTTGTCTCAGTCAATCACACGACGCACGTTATTGACTCCTGAGCTAATCATAAGACAATGTGAACTGGATGATATAAAGCCAAATAAGAATTCATGTACAAATCCTAAAAAATATATATATAAACCATGATTGACACAGAAAGATGGATAACGCCGAAATGTGCTATATTGTAGATGGCCATTGTATATTAAGAGCATATTAAGAGCATATAAACACGCAAACACACATGCGCAGCTGTTAGCATTTACCCACCAACATCAAGTTTCTTTAAACCAAAAAGTATTACCATCCCACCACAAATCAAACCAAAAGCTAGGCTAAATGCTGACACTGATGGAAAAAGCTTTAATTTACTTGAAGAACATGAAACGCATTCATGTAGGCATGACTATCAGTGACTGTAATATGAGCGCTCATACAAAGCTAGCTCAACATTTTTATTCACTTCTTTTTCAGAATATGAAAGGACGTTGGGAAGTTTTTAAAAGTCTTCAAACCAAACTATAAATAATTAAAAAGGACAAAGTTTAGAAATTATATCTTTATGAACCACAAACTTCAAAATCACCACGACAACGTGCTTCAGCACAAAAAGCTCATACATAATGGGGCGCAATTCCAGAACAAGTCATCTGAGCCAGCTTCAGGCCAAACCCCACAGAGGGTCAGGGTACAGTGGTCAGAGGTGAAAACGGGGGCTGGTGGTGAATGACTGCTACACATTCCATTTGGCCTGTGCATTTGTCACAGTCAGGGAATGCAGGGGGTTGACGCACTGAAGAGATACCACAGAACAGGTTGAACACTTTCACAACCATCCACGACACGTCTCAAGAATTTCAAACTGAATCCACTTAGTTATTGTGCACTATATATGCACCAAGTTAAATGAATATATAGTTCCAATAAAATGAAATTAGACGCGTGTGTGCTAATGCAGTTTGTAAACAAGTGTGCAAATGATAAAGCATTCGCTTCATTCAGTACATGTTCTGCAATGCTAGATCGCAGTAGATGCCAGACATTTGCAATGCAACACATACAACAGCAGGGACACAAATACCTACTGTACCACACCGGCAGCAGCTGTCACGTAGCACAGGCCAAAGGTGACTGTTGACAGCTTATTTTGCAAGCAGCAACATAACGCGCATGAACGTATTGCCAGTCCACCTATGGCATATGGCCTACCGTGATGACTCCGTTAGTGAAATACAACTAAACATAATGGGAAATTACAAACTAATAAAAAAGGGATGGGTTGAACATTTCAAAGTTGAAAGTGACATTTAGTTTAAATGTATCCTGATGTCAGGCTGCAAGTTGTCCTAAAGACCTATTCAGGTACAAAAACCATGAGCTAGTGAGTCATCTCCCCTCTCAATGCCTCATGCATCTTCCGGAAATTAAATTACAGAGAAAGGAGAAATAATCTTTTCTCAAACGAGGCCCACCTCCAGTTAACAGACTCAAATTCAGGAATTTAAAGTTTTATTTTCGCCCATTATAGCCTCGACACACAAAGGGTTAAACTCACTACTAGCACAACACAACCATAAACACAGACTGAAAAGATGAACAGTGCTTAGGTAATCTCAACGCATTTGACGTTGTACGGTTGCCACTTGAGTAATACTTTTAATTCCTTGTCTGTAATCTCAAGTAATAAACATGTAATGAGAGTGCCTGTTAATATACATAGTCATATTATTACACAGTATACAGCTAGAAAAATTAATTGAACTGTGCAGGACAACATAAAAATGACCCAAATGTTTTGCATACCTTAAAGAGTAACACCTTGGTTACAACACCATTGGAATGGCTTTACGCAACAAAATACATTCTAATGTTTGGATAGTTTGTTTGGTCTAGTTTTATGTGTGGGATATTTTTGGAACTACATGTTATGGAATGTTGAATACTTTTGTTGGCTCGGTGTGAACTTGACAAACAAAAGCTATAGTCAAACTAGAAAAGTCAAGGAAAATGTTAAGTAGGCACATGCATACAGATATATGAAGGGAAAACTAATGCATGTGAATACACATGTAGGACATCTCTGGGCTCACAGATGCAGGTGGCATTTTAATGTTTTAGAATGACCCCTCATACCTGTACCCTAGATCAGTGAGTGTCGTACAAACAGCCCTGGCTGTGTAACTATGAACAGAAACACAGTGGCAAACACCGCTCGCAACGATGCCTTTGGCGCCGCAATTAAACGCGTGTGGCGAAGTTTCCGAGGGAGTTCGTTTTGATTTGAGCTCCAAGATAGCAAGCGTTCGAGAATTAAATTACTTTTTGATATTCCAGCATAAACCTGCGTTTGCCTGAGCAGAGACGCGCTTGTACCATTAACCCACTGACAACATGAACTAAGGATGATCACTCGTTATATTCAGCTCTATCAAAAAACCCACATTCCTGCACCCCGTCTCCCAAACCCCCAGCCCTCATCGTGGGTTTCCCTGGCCATGCGTGACCAAGCGCTTTGTGACAATGGAGACCATAATCACCACGGAGAGAGACTAGATAGAGTCCTAGTGAATAGAACAGACTCATACTGCCTTTTACATTAGGTCACTGGCTGCTGTGGCAGTGGGCTGCATTACTTGGTGTGACACACACACACACACACACACACACACCACCCACTCTGGGAGCCCTTCTTCCAAAACCACCGGTATAAAGCACGGACTAGTGGACTAGAATGTAATGGAACAGCACATGACAGAGGAGAACAACGCATAAACAAAGCAATGTAGCCTTGTATAACAGCGTACAGTAAAAGGTATGTGTCTATTAGTGCGTGTCCACATTTGCATTTTCTGTTTGGATGCAATACACAATGACTTACTTTAGGGAAATGCTAAGAGCTATCAAGGTTTCTCTACATGTGGGGGTCAAAAATAGCAACATTTAACTTTATACGGCTTCATTTTATCGGCTGTTACATGCAAGTCGAGCAAGTTGGACAAGTCAAACAACCCAAAACAATCAGGTCTATCTCTAACTGCAAGATACACATTACACTAAGATGACAGGCAAAAAGTCCAGACTTTTTAAAAAAAAAAAAACATCTTTAAGAAGTCCCCATATCATTTGCTTCAAACAGTCATTTAAAAATTTCCAGTTGAATCTTGCGTGTCAGTTGATGTCACATTCTTTATTCAAGTTTAAGTCACACCCAAAACTTAATAATTTTTTCAATATAGGATTTTTGACAAAATGATACAGTAGATTACAACCAGTCCAGCTCTTTCAGACAACTAATCCAACTTGACATGGGACCTTTAATACAACAAACATATTTAACATTCTTGAAGGGATGGTTGAGGGCAGGGTGGTGGTAATTAGAGGTCGAGGAAGAATAAGAAGAAGAAGAAAAAAGGCGTGGCTTGCGACAGCTGCGGTAAACGTCAGAAAATAGACTGGCCTGGCGACAGCACATGCAAGAGCTATGGTGTAGCATAGGGGCGTGGACGTAACACGCGTGAATGCATCTCAAGCGCAAGCTCAGAAACGCAAGTGTGACACTCCGGACGGTGCGTGTTTGTGTTTGACCGTGTACAGACGTCTGTATGTGGCATCTCACTGCCCAACTAGCCTAGCCTAGCCGCCTGCCCTCCTGACTCAGCAACCGCAAGGTCCCAGTATGCTGCCTAACCTCCTCTGCCTAGCTACACACACACACACACACATCTGGGACGAGTTAACTGTCGCTGCTGTTCTGCATCTCTCCGGTTATGCTTTGGCGCGTATGGGAGGGCAGAGAGAGTAAGCACAGTCAAAGGATAAATAGTCCCCTGCAGGTGTCAAGCGCCCACCCTACCTCCTCCATTTAACACAGGCTATTTCTGCTTAGGTGCATTCAAATTCGGTGAACCGAGGCGAACGCAAATTCCAAATGGTTAGATTTAAACTATAACCCTTAGTCCAGCGTCCGTAAGTGTTCACAGAGAACTGCCGCCTTCAGACAGTGTGTGTGTGTGTGTGTGCGCGCGTTCGTAAACGTTCGCAGCGAACTCTAAAAGTTAACCTAAACCGAATATGTTTTGTGAACCGTCGCCTTAGTTTGCAAATTTCAAAGACACACCTCAGATTATATATTTTTTAAAAGGTTTAATAAGTGCGGAGAGACTCAGGTAGTATTAATATGCCTGTGTGTCCTTACAAGGAAATAAACACAAAAAGGTGTGTATATGTGGAAAGACCATTATTAAAGAGTGTGTGTGTGTGGTGTGTGAGAGATGCGGCACACAGACAGGTCTTGCCTTCCCTTCACAAGCCTCTTCAAAGGGGAAAAGACCCCTCTCCCTTACAACGCATGCAGCTACTGCTGCTGATTTTAATTCCAGCCAGCCCCTCCCCACCAGCCTTCTTGCTATTCGTGTTGCCAACCTAGAGAGCACATGTTGTTGCTTCACTTGAGCCCTTTCACTTCCATATGCCCCACAGGTACTACAACATCTGCCTGGCTAGACACTGCAATCTGGGAGCCACGTTTCTGTGAGGAATCAGGTCCACATCAGTGTGTGTGATATTTTTTAAATATGCATTTCCACCAAGCAAATATTGTATTATTTTGGGGAAAAATTACTTCTACTCTTGTACAGAGTATGTGTATACAGTATATGCGCACACACACACACACACACACACAAAAGTATCTTTTTTAAATAAGGCAGATACCAATAGACTGTCTTCAAGCCTTCTGTTTGGGTGCTAAGATTTAGACATGATATAAAGTGGAACCCATCTCTGTGGTCTTTGTAAGCAATACTGTATTAGATAACTTACAAACTTCAAAGTTGTCTATAATATTTAACCCTTTGTTCCACTCTCACCTGACTCCCCTCCGAACTATTTTTATTCTGTTTATATTTTTCTAAATACTTTATTCATTTGTACCTTTATCCATCCATCTTCATCCACTTATCCCGAGTCAGGTCTTCATTTAACCGTTTCTAAAATGTATACCTGTCTTAGTCAAATGTTGTACTATATTGTACAGAATACAGTATGTGTATGTATCTGCATGTGTGTATATACAGTCAGCATGTATATATCATAAATCAGATGTTTTTAATGTATATTTGCCTATGTTCAATGTAAGATGTCCTTTAGTGTCATGAAAATAAAAAAGTAAAGATGTGGTTGTGTTACTACTACTACATTAGAGCAGCAGGTTTCTGTATTCATTTCCTTTAACACCATAAATACCAAAACATCAAAGTGATTCTTGATATTGATCTTGGTTCTACAGATACAAATGTCCCACTTCTCTCTACAGCTCATATTCAGCCTAAACAGAGCCATCCAGGAGATAACAGCATGTGATCAGCCTTACAAAGATTGTCTATTACACTCATTCATGGTCTGACACCCAGGAATGCCACAGCCATCAAAAACCAAGCTGAATAAATCCAAGCTAAACTGGATGTACTTCACATAATAGGATAACAGCTTGTTGTCTCGAGAAAACCTCCCCTAGACTAATGGGAGATGGTAATCCAATCTAGTACAGTTACGGATGAAACACAATTGACTTTGACTATATATCATTTAAAGAATAATGTGAGAGATCCATCACCCTTTCAAAATCCCCTGGTGTGGTGACAGCAACATTTTGTGGTTTACTTTGAGGCAGAAGGTGTGTTAGAATTTGGATTCTAATTCAGAGCATGTTATTGCAAGACACATTTACACTGTATGTGTGTGCATGATAAAATACAAATTTTCTTCACAACACAGACGCAAGACATTACAATTGTGTTGAATTAACCAATTATGGGCTGAGGAATGTGTTTACAAGACATTAAAAAGATCTGTCTCTATATCAACAGTCTTTTGTCTTGCTGTAGCACGCATTACTGTACTCGTCCAGCTTTCTCCAATTCATCCATCAGATCACTTGCCTGGCTTCCAGCCTTCCTAGCTGACAGTGATCTGGACCAGGCTCGCCTTCTAATCTGCCCTCAGCGGTAGGTGACAGACAACAGCCTGCCCGAAAGGATTAGGCCACTCTCAGGATACCTTTGACCTTTTGACCAATTCTGAATTTCCGATAAATTAAATAATGTTTCCCCATCTGGTTCAAACCCAAAGTCCACAAAGATAATTACAATATTCATAAAAACAAACAAAAAGATATAGTAAAGGCCGTGGCTGATCTTAAACATCTCCTTAAGCATCAAAAGGCACCATGTTGACAATGAATAACACCTTATTTGCCATACTGTCCTTGTTTGGATTTGAACTCAAGAAACCCATCATATGAAGTGAATAAAAGTGCTCTGGGTTTTGGAATACCCAAGTCATACGTTAGCATGTTAAACCAGATGGTGCATTTCACCATTGTTTCTGCCTCTAATATAATCACAGGACAGATGTACACATCCAATGTAAATGTTCACCATCTGTTTCACTACAGACATATTTTTAACATAGCATTACAAGGCCGGACGGACGCACACATAGGGGCTTCACCTGCTCCCTGGGTGCAATATGATAACTCCTCTGCAGGCTGTGACAGGCCTTTTCACCTCAGCAAAAACCCTCCTATCCAGTTTCTAACAGGCAGCCACACGCCATGACGGAACACTTCCCGTTTGTATGTGCATGTTGACACAGATCCTGAGTTGCCCCTCTCCCGTTTCTGCTCCACATTCACCCAACATATTTTCAGCAGAAGAACACGCGCACACACACGCACGAACACACGCTCCACTTAAGCAGTCATTATGTGCCAGCAGGTCTCCAGAACACAATTAATATGAGGTTGAGAGTAAGCTCATCCTTCCACGGTCTCTCCTTCCTTAACTCCTCCACTCCCCCATGGTTTTCCTTCCCTTCTCTCTCATCCTGAACTGCTAAACTGCTGAATCAGCCGATTTAACAGACGACCCCCGCAAGTTAGTATGGGGAGTGACCGACGTCTTCTCAGTGTGTGCTCAATCTAAAACTTAATTAATAGCCAATTATTTAACTTTCAGCATTTTCAGTGTTCCGGAGGTACCACCATTTCTATTAGATCAGGGATTCCCAAACTTTTCAACATAAAACTATATTTTGTGCCTAAAGCTACAGTATATTTTTCACACACAATTAATTCTAAAATACTGGATATGAAGCCCCAAGAGAGTCTGGTGCATCGGTGGCAGAAGACGTTTTCCCCCATATTCTGTGTGTTTACACATGTAGTTTGTCCAAATCTCTGTCAACCCCTGTTGAGGTGACCTGCCATACAAACATGAAAGAAAACACCCCCTTCTGAATGAGACAAGCAAGAGGGACAAACACAAAAACATGCTAAAATCACGCTATACGTCACCAAACATTGCCTCATGTTTGTACTAGGCTGGCTTTCACAGCAATGCATTATCAGACTGACAGACTGAATCAAAGTAAGAACAGCAAACTGGTAAACACAATGAAGCTTTCACGTATACAAGAGGAGGACCATACGCCTGTCTTATTGGAGTGCAAGCTGCAGGCAGAATTACTGCAGTGCACTCTCCAAAACAGAATTCTCTCTTGTCTATGTATGTTAAAGTGCAAACCAAACATTAAAAAGCAGGGTAAGTTATTCTCAAGAACAATTGCTAATGTCGATCGACGATCAATGATCTAAAATTAAAACCATATCCCTCCTCACAGCGCCACCTCAAATATTGAAACGCATTGTGAAGCAAAGCCTAGTACTGTGGCTTTGTTGTTGTGAGCGGTGTTCGCTTTGCTTATGTTCCTTTTTACAGAGCCAGGGCTGTGAAGAAGTATTGGGTTTTTTTTCCAACATGCACAGAACGGTAAGATATTTGACAAAAAGATGACATTAGAATATTCAGTTCATATGTTCATATTCAGTTATAGCCTAAGGTGAAAGTAAAACTAAATCTAAATGTAGCTCATCCTTAAAATCAGATAAAGAAGCTACAACTACAATGCCAACAAACACAGCCGTGTCATTTTGTATACAGTACATTAGAACAAGCCTTTGTTGTTGCTACCAGAGCACGGCTAACCTATAGTTAGCTGGATGGCTCTCCGGTAAGCCTTAGCAGTGGTGAGTATGTTTGCTGAGGGTAAACTGTTGAGAAGCTAAAGTCCCTGCTTTGTAATTATGGGCTCTTAAAATATCCTTATACTTTAGCTACCTAGCACAGTTTTCATGGTTGAACTTGGTAATACCAAAACATACATGTTGCTTCTAATTGAGACCAGAGATTGAAGTACATCAATTAGATAGAAAGCATAGTATTGTAATAGCTAGTAATTACAATTGTAAATGTTAGCTGTTCTCAATTACATTTAAGTTTACATATTGTATAAACAATATAGTATACAATCCATCTGATGTGAGGCCTATTTCAGTACACTATGTCAGGTTGGGCAATATGATGCTAGCCTACACCTCTGAGTCTGTGACCAGCAGAAAAGGCTTGAATAAAGTTCATACAGTGGCACACTGAACGAGATTCCCAGCGCACACTTCCTTTTATGTTGATTGTCTATACAGCTGTTTGGGTGTAGGGGTATATAGTTTTGGGTTTGTCTTTTGTTCTTTGTCTGGCGACAGTGTCGTGTTTTTCTGTTTTGGGCTGTGTGAAGCCATAGGTTTTTATATAAAAAAAAAAAAACCGATAAGCGTGGTCTCATTCTCCTGCAACTCCACATCTTTGCATTTCCTTCCATCTGCACTCACCACCCTCCCATTTTGTCAAATACATCAAATATCTCCTCGCACTTCACTCACTTACCGTTCTGTGCGTGTTGAAAACATAATCTGATACTTCTACACAGCACCTCTAACCCTAACCCTATGGCTCCGTAAATATAAAAATTAACAAAGTGGTGAACACCGCTCCAAACAAAGCCATAGTACTACGCTTTGCTACATAATCCATTTCTATCTGTTTTGATTTGAGTTCAAAGTTAGCAAGAATGACTGACCATGCCTTTAAGTGACAGCAAACCGCATGTAAACATGCATAATAGGCAGTCACAATTTCAGTTCAATTTAAACACTATATTGTGATATAAAGTTACATGATAGAAGGTTGCAACCATATCACTCCCCCTTAATCCTAAACTAAAATTACAACCAACTCAGATAATAGTTTAAAGTTACATCTTAAAAGCACACAATAGATCCTTTGTGCAAGTTATAGCTTGCTACCATTTGCATATTATGAAGTGCAAGCTTCATTAAACGGATGCCCACACAAGGGACAATCCACACAATGCTGAGGAATCACATGCAAGGAACATAAAAACAGACACAAAGCATGCCTGGCCTTGTCCTCCAGTAGAACGGTACTGTAATTTGGCAGGAACTAGAGAGAGCAGTCTCACAGCAGGCTGTCTCCCTGCAAACCAGCAGCTCCTCCCTAAAAAACCCACTAACAGGCAGCTCCATACTTTCTTTAACCCAATGTTCACTCCCTGTTACTTAACTTGGTTGAGCGGGTTGGTCTCAATGTGGTTTGGGAATTTTCCATCACATCTTCAACTTGCAATTTAGTGAAGGACTGGGCCAATAACTAAAACGACAAAGACTAACTGACATTAGAGAAATGCATTTGTGGTGCATGAGAGCTTCACCCTGAGCGATCAACATGTGTCGCAAGGAACCCAGTAGGACTCAAAACCCCATTGAATTGGGCTTGAACCAGATCCTGCAAAGTGTTGCCTCGGGTAAGGAATAACTATTGGTGAGAAAAGAACACCCAAGACATTTTCACACAGAGACAAAAGAGTTGGAGAATGGGCAAAGGGCTGAAGACCACATGTCAGCTCTCATCCCATGTTTGAACTGTAAGCCCAAGAAAAGATGAGACTGAGTGAAGTGTTTTTAGTCTTTGTTTTCTCCGCTTGAAGCTTAATTTTGCAGGAGTGGCCTGCTGGTGAAGGCAGTTTAGGAAGTCGTTTGTTTGTTCCCTGTGGACTGGCTATATTCATCGCGGCCAACATGCAATTTCTGGGGCCTAAGTACGTGCTTATGCAGTTTGAGGAAAAGGGTCTATTTCAGTCCATTTCATTCATGCAACAAAAGAACTTAATGCAATGTCGTTCCTGAGTAAAGTAAAAACTCTGTCTATTTTTCACCTGGACCTCAAACATTTATTTGAGATCACATCCACCAAAAGTAGACTTGGAAAGCCAGCCTTTGCTTACTTAAGGTCTGGGACACAGCACTGACTAACTGCGTCAAGACCCGCCTACTTGTCAGAAGAGGTATTTTGATTGACATGCATGTCAACCAACTACATAACTCAATGACATTAGTAAATGAAGCACTGCACTTGCATCACACTGGGATTACAGATACAGAAAAATCGACAGTACCACTTCCCGAAAGTGCTGTGGAGCTTGCTGCTAATGGATGGAAGAGGCTGAGACTACCAAAATTGCAGTTACTTTGTTAGCTGCTTTACTTTAAAATGAATAAAAAAAGGTGACATCCGCTAAACCGCTATACAATATAGTTAATGGCTGATTTGAGATTTAGAAACCTGTTCTCACACACACAATTATAAAAAATATTCAAATTTGATCCATCATTGAAAACGCACTAAACATGGTGTTTTATGCAACGTAGAATAGACTGAAATTAGGTCAACATCATAACAGTTATGGTGACAAATTAATAGAGGAATCCCAGGTTCCTGACAGGGAAACACGTACACTCCAAAATTCCTGGAAAATTCATTCAGGATAGATGGCGGGTTGGAGATGCAAAGTTCAAAGTTGGGTCATAAACTAAACGAGGAAAAGAAGATGAAAAAGCAAACAGATTTTCCAAAGACAACAGCCCATACAAGTTTAATTAAGAGACAGTCCCTCCCCTACTAAAGTTTGAGGTCACAAAAGCTCAAACGGGATGAAAGTGTGCGTGCGCGTCGCGCATGAGCGGTTTGATCTGTGGATCAGAAATATAGCCCAACAGATTAACTAAAGGAGGTGTCTCAAAGAATATTCTGTGTGTATGTGCAGTATATGTATAGCGTGGAACGTGGCCAAGTGTGAGCTGGGCAAAAGGTACAGTTGGTGTTATTTTACAGTAGTCATGTACACTCACCTAAAGGATTATTAGGAACACCTGTTCAATTTCCCATTAATGCAATTATCTAATCAACACTCACATGGCAGTTGCTTCATTGCATTTAGGGGTGTGGTCCTGGTCAAGACAATCTCCTGAACTCCAAACTGAATGTCAGAATGGGAAAGAAATGTGATTTAAGCAATTTTGAGCATGGCATTGTTGTTGGTGCCAGATGGGCCGGTCTGAGTATTTCACAATCTGCTCAGTTACTGGGATTTTCATGCACAA
>JAODTR010081524.1:17093-36929 GCA_025399935.1 Amblyopsis rosae | reverse complement strand
TGTAAAATCAAGTTTGTTAATTAGTAATTATCTGAAAATTAATTATTTAAAATATATTCATGGTTAAACCGAATGACATATTTTGTGACAGATTCTGTAAATCTTGTTAAAAATATCAAAAGCAGTAATATTTGTTTTGTACAAACCACATACTCTTATTGTTAACACTTAATAAAACAAAAAAATGGTTTCAAAATAAATGATATCTCCATTATTTTATTTTTCACTTTTAAAAACCTAATTCGTCATTGACCCATTTAGACTTTTCTATTACTATGCATTAGTTTTAAGTCATATATAATAACATTATATTATAGTATGCTATTTATAACAAAACATCAGCTTTTTACAGAAAAGCACATTCTGTCAAGTGTGTTTTGGAAGCCAGTTGACAGCTGCCTTGTTATACGACATCTGACAATAACATGAACCAAAATTGTCCCTCCTCCTTTCGGCAGAAAGGTGCCTCTAAAAATGAATTCTGGCTTTCGAGTTCCTAGATTCTGAACAAGTTCCTGCTGTGAAAAAGTGTCTCCTGCTGGGCCTGGCTAACTACTTCACAATAGAACTGTCCACTAAATCAGCTATTCAATTGTATGTTTTACAACAATAAGCAAATTGTTCTACAGTATGTCTGAAATGCAACACTTGTCCTGGGGCCTCCTAAGCCTCTAATCCATCCCTACCCAAATGTACGGGGATAAGGCTGAAACCAGGCATGCTTTCACAAACCTCCCCCATCTCTTTTTCTCTTCTACATTACTTCTCTGTCTGTTTCCATACAATTTCCTCATATCGCTTTAGCGCTTGCATTTCTCTGGCCACACACTGCCAGTGTTTTGCCCAGCTGCTCTAAGAGTGTTTGTATGAATATAAGGGTCTGATAACGAACGAGTCCTCAAGTTGAGGCAGCTCTCTCATTGTGTATTTTGACAGGATGACACGAGGTGTTGAAAGAATAATAGTGGTACAAGGGCTTTCTGTTTATCTATACTTAATGTTATATTAGCCCAGCTTGGAGATGTGTATTAAGTATACATAGTCGTATTTTTACATTGAAGAAAGATGAAAGTGATTTATTTTTATATTGAGTAGATTTGCAGAGCCTTTGAAATGATAACTAATGTAGCATTCTTGACTTTTAGGGCCAGAAGACAGAAGCAGAGAGATACTTTCTAAAGGCAATTCAACTAGACCCCATGAAAGGCAACTGTTACATGCATTATGGTGAGTGAGCCCCTCTATACCATTAAAATCTTACTTGGACAACAATGTGTCTAACCATATGTTAATGTTTATGACAACAAGCAGGGATGATGATTTTATCTTCAGTATTACTCATATTTCATCATAATGTTTACTTTTTTGTTTGTTTGTCTTACATTGTATTTTTTTACAACATGACCTGCAAAAAATACATTAGCATTTTACATTTGTTTTAATTAAATCATTATTTGTATTGGTACAGCATCAACCAGGGGGAAATGAGAATGAAAACCTGCATCCAATGTCACCCTCATTGTTCTTTAATAGTTATACTGTTGCATCCTAAATTATGTCATACAGCAAAACCTTCCAATTCATCCACGGATACTATAAAAATATGCTGAGTAGTCCTGATAGTGGTAAGGTTAACCAAAGGTTAACCAAACTTAACATGGATTGTAATTCTTCTCTAAATCTGCCCCTTTTCAAGGATCTTCCCTGGGTTCATAGCCCTGTCAGACTTCCATAATCCATTTGAATATGGCAGTTTCATTAGTCCAGAAACAAAGGAAACTAAACCCACAGTGAACCACAAGCCCCTCTAAACCCTGTTTTAGTTGAGAGTAAAATTGTTCAGCATTTTAAAAGGTATTGTGTACTAATTCTACTGATTCATTGGCTCAGTGTTATTGTGTGTTAAAGGTACCTGATTGGGTTCTAGAACCCCCAGAACCCTTAAGAGTTCAGATGCAAAATGTCCATCTGAGAGAAAGTAGCCAATAGCAATTTAAAGCAGTATTAGGTTTCTATATTTGGGATCGATCGCTAATTTCACCTTTATTACAATAAAAAGGCTGTGTGTCATTGAATAAAATGTAATATCTTCCAAAAACCCAACAAATTATTTAAATATTGGCAATTTAAAAAAAGAAATATGTCAGCTGGATGGTTTTTCAAACAGTAATATGTTTCCCCAGTTTACTGAATATCATTGTAACACAGCTATAGGGAATGGACACTGTCTAAGTATAAGCATGGTAATTGGAAGAGCAATCAGGCTGGGTAGGGGATGTCTGAGACGAGTTTGAAGCAAAAGGTTAATTGTGGTCCCAGCACAAGGTGTTCTAACAGTGCTGTGGTTCTCTCACCCTGACAGGCCAGTTTTTGCTGGAAGAGTCTCGCCTGCTGGAAGCAGCAGAGATGGCGGAGAAAGCTGCGCGTCTTGACAGCGGGGAGTTTGATGTGGTGTTCAGCGCAGCCCACATGCTCAGGTAATTGTCTGGCAGGAATGACTCGGAAGTCGTCTTTTACCACAGCACATTGCATATGCTTCGTTTCAGCACATGTACAATGGCTTCATTTGTGAATACACTGCAAAAATTACCTATCTTTGACAGGGCATTTTAGATGAACAGAAAATTTGACCAATAAAGTTTCTACTTAGAACAACCTTATCTTAAAATAATAACCAAATTATTCAAGACAAATCCTGAAAAGGATTGTATGCATTGCAATCAAACCGGCTTGCTCCCCAATAACCCACGCTCGCATGTTTTCCAAAACATTAACCGTTAACCAATAGCCATGAAGCATACTTCTCCTTAGATCAGTTGAGGGGGGGGCAGTTTTCCATGCTGGAGGGGCGTGTACAGTATGTAATGAATGGGGGGGGGGGGTCTACTGTCTGTACGCTTTATCCCAGGGCTTTTCAGCCAGTGTGATTTACTTGGCTGTGCCTTATAATCCTCTCCCCTCGCTGCAGAGCCAGCCAAATAACTGCTAGCATGACTCTCTCTCTCTCTCTCTCTCCCCCCTTACTTTCTGTCAATCTCCGCTGTGATTTCTCACCCCTTGTCGTTCTTTCCTGGTCTGTTATTTCTGGCATTCACATGAAAGTCCCTGTCCAAACGAGAGCAAGGTACCACTGATGTGCCTGCGACGCACGAGCAGTTGTTTCTCGACACAAACCACGCACGTTTAAATAGAGCCGTGTGCCAATTTACAGCACACATCCTGCCACACAGACTAAAAGAAAAGCCTGTGCCAACCATATTTTAATGCTTCTTGTTTAAAGCTGCACCTCACTGAAGGACCTTATGAGCATTAGTTCCAACTGTCTGCTAAGGAGAAATGATTACATCTGAAACCATTAATTTAAGTGATGAAACCAAAGGTAGGGACTCAAGTCACTTGGATTTGGACTTAGATTTTTGTGACTATTTACTATTTAGAATTCTAAGGAGAATTTCTGGAGAAGTAAATAATTGTTATAAGCTACCACTGTGGTTTTCCTACCATAAGGGTGCTTAATATATGATTAGTGTATTTAGGCTTTGAATTTGGACTAGCACAGTATTGACCTGGTCACAGCTCCTCTACTTGAAACAAGTGAGTCTCAAACTCAAAAAAAAAAGAAACCATGCACTACCACACCTCACCAGCAGGGCACTTATGCTCGACATTAAATATGGACACAGACACAGATGGAGCCTTCTGTCCATTGTCTGCCTTCATTTTGTCTGTATTTCTGCAAATGTTTGGAAATCTTACAGATACACGTGAAACCAATGTAAATTGTGGGGGCAGTGTAGCCTATGGTTAAATGCGCTTTAACCATAGGCTTCACTGCCATACACAGGACACAACAAATAATTTATCCAAATTAATTGAATTTAGTTTGATTCATTTAATTTATATTAACTTAATGGCCTAAGTAAAATACCACCGCTGCCTCCGCTTCTGCCGCTTTTATAACATCCACATGCCATACATTGAAACAATAGTGTCGTGGCACATTGCGAGCTTTCCTTCTGTGGGAGTAGGCTACATGTCAGCTATGATGTAGCCGACGATTATCGGTATATGCCATAGGCATAGATAGTACAATGCAATTAGCTGTTTTTATACTTCATATACTGTATGTAACTGTTAAACCGTTGTTCCTCAATCCTGGTTGTTCAGACAGCGATTGCAACAATATTTTATATATTATATAATTACAAAATGCCTACTGATGTAACAAATTCACGGTAGATACATTTATTTTGTATGCTTAATGCGTCACACTGTAGAAAATATTTTTCATTGCTAGCTTGCAGCCATGTAGCGCCTGCGTCTGTCCCATAGACATGTTGTGTTGTGTTTTGCCATGTGTACAGTGTAGTGGTGCATCCTGAGCTACCCTCTAGAGGATGTATGCTTAACATGCCAACGGAATGGACACATGAAAGTACAGTATATAGGCAGTGACGTTAAAAGCGGCTAAAACGCCAATATGCATTTTTGTACGTATAAGGGAGCACAAATGAGCCTTTATGAGTTTTCAACTTGGGTGAGTCTTAGGCTACGTGCTACAGCAGTAATGCACAGCTGTTTGTAAGCTATACACTAAAACATACACTATACAGACTGTTTCCCCATTTATCCAGCTGCTTCACACAACCCTATATGATGGTTTCCACCGGCAGTGCTCACTAGTAAGTCTTCTAGGTCTTGACGCCTGGCAGCTAAAGAGAGGCTGGGCTTGACCCTCTCAGCAGGGCTTCCCACTTCTCTACGGCTCATGTTCTTTATGTGTTTGTCTTGGATGTAGACATGGAAAGGCCCTCGGTTGGTGGGCACGCAAGTGAATCTATGCAGGAGGAAGAGGATCAGTTGAAGAAGGGCAACGGCTCTAATATGTGAATATGTCTTTTATTGGCCTCCGGGGCTCTTTGTCTCCAACAAGTTTGCTTCCTCAGTATTTCTAACATTTATATCCTCCCTTGTCTGCTTTGAGGAATATACACATGACTTCAGCCAGGGTCTGGTAGGGTGGGAAAAGATGATTTAGTGCTAAGGCTTCAGCAAATGTGCTAATACTTCCCCTAAATGGGTTGAATCCAACCGAGAACCAACGTTGTTAGGACTTGATTAATGCAATATGTACATAGATATGTAGAATGAGAAGGTATTCTTAAACAAGGTATTCTTAAACAAGAAAGGAACACCAGTAGGGCACACGTTTATGCTGTTCTTACAGCAGGATTCCTATCCAAGCCATGTGTTTCCACATGATTTGTGAAGTAAATCCAAACATTTGTGGTGTATTTCATTAGCCTAGAATGATGTGAGGGAACTGTTCCACATTTAACTCAATAGTTTGTAACTCTACAGTTGATCCTATTACATGTTGTGTTTTATTTATTTAGCACACACTTTTATACAAAGGAATTTATGAAAAGTGTATTTGTTATGTGAACATCAAAACAGCTATGAGAAGTCAATAGCTAAATATATTTGTAGGTACAGTACATAAACACGAGCTAAATGTTAGTAGTTACATAAACACTAACAAAGTAATGTTGGTATGGACACCAAATAAAGTAAAAGTGGAATTTGACTCTTCACTCACTGAGACACATTGTGTCATTATCATCATTAGATCTCTGTAGAAATGGTAGGCTTAAGTAATACTGTCATGTCAGCCATGTGATTTGTGTATCCACATGTCGACCGCAGGGTTAATAAACCATGTCTAGATTAGCAGACATCAGGACAGGAAGATCACTGGTAGAGTTGTCGATTTGAGACATGCTGGGTGATCTTTCTCTGGGGAGATGTGTTCATTTCATTCACAATCCATTTATTCTTTTTGAGTATTCCTCCCCCCACCCTTGTATTCCTGGAGAGCAGATTTTAAGCCATCCAGTGGTTTATATCCTTGGCACTCATTTCACTTCACTCCCGCTGCCTACATTCAAGCCTCCAGTTCTCTTCTGATAATCTGTTTATAAATGTGAGAATGGTGTTCATTTGCATTATATATTATGGGTCTAAATATAATCCTTTCTAAATATCATGCTGGCAAACAAAATTATTATTGTGGTACTGGACAGAAAGAACCTGAAGAAAAATCCAACAGCTCAAAAGTTTTTTTGGAATGTAAAAAGTTTTTATGAAACAAACTGCTGGAAAATGAGGTGGGACTGTACAGTACCTCTATTCTAATTAGATTATTCATATGTGTCAAACATGTACTTTAAGTATGGTAAAAGCAGAAAATGTAATTATGTTTTATAGAATCTTTTTTAACGTCCAACCTTCATTCTCCATTCGAGTAGCAACAACAACTCTTTTTGGCCATTGCTGTTGTGTGTTAACTAAACCCTGCTCACGTGGCACTGAAATTACATATTTGTTTTGAAATGATGAGAACATTATCAAGTGTAATTCCTAATTGGTTCTGCATATCTATATTTATGGCAGAATATTTTCTTCATATATTTAAGGCAGACATTTTTTTCTTTGGAGTTAAAAGTAACTATTTTACAAGCTATTCATATTCATAGTCATATTTTGTCTGTCACACATTTTCAAAATAACTAGGTTAGGACAGTAGGCTGATTCCTTTACAGTAGTTGAGAATGAGAACATTTGGTCACCATTGGTGAATACATATTTAGAATTCATAAGAAGCTAAACCGTCATGCTAACCCCTACATCAATTCCCTATATATTCAGCTTGTTGACCTGGACATCTTAGAATGAATACTTGGCTTTTATCTGGAACCATATGGATGGAGATGCTATAATAGGCCAAGACAAGCTAAATGAACCTACGGTTCCTACTGACCTTGTTGCCTTTCATCGTAATGACTCAGGGCCTCTGCAGCGAGACATCACAGACCCTGTCCTTGACTCTGTCAAATTGTAACGATTTATGATGAAACAATTGTTTCCATCAGTTGAATCTGTGCAGCTGTGGGTCATAAAGGTGATTTCTGATCTACCAGAATATTGCTTGAATCCAATGTTTTGTAGGAAAGAAAAAAAAGACTTGTTTTCAGTTATGGACAGAAATAAAAGAAAATGTCTTCAGGCAATATACCTTCTGTATTCTAGGGTCCCATGCAGAGAGGCCATCTGTCCAAAAACACTAATGTCCTCTAAAAATAAAGTTTTGATTGACTGCGGTCCTGCATATGGTACCAGTACAATAAGGCAATGTTAAATTGTTGATATCTGGCCTAGGGACAGAATGATCCCCAATCTCATTAAATAATCATAAATGTATATCTATATCACCAAACACTCTTTTGTCAGTTTATCTACACATTAGGCCTGCATGAATTGTTTCTAACTGTACATGGGGGATGGAGTGTTGTTAGCCAGCTCTTTTGTAGTACCCAATAGGTCAACTGTAATAACATTCAAATTACAATAGAATGATCTGTTCACCAAACAACTGAGCCAGGACCACAAAGACCACAACGAAGCCAAAAAGAGCCTAGCTAAAAGCATCTTGGCTCTTTCCCACAGCACCTTCCCTCCTGTTATTTTCTCCCTGACCCCTGAAAACCAGTAAACACACTGGGTTCAAGGCCCCTCTGAAGTCCAACCAATAAAGATGAGTGATGGTTGCCTTCTTTCTGTTGCAGGCAAGCCAGTCTAAATGAAGCAGCCGAGATGTACTATGGACGCGCAGCAAGCCTGAGGCCCAATGTGAGTCTGAGCAGCATTCGCTAACCATCCCCAGTTACTCATTGTGATGGACAATCACCCTGTCCGTGGCATTGCCCTGTCCATCTTACAATGGCCCTTATTGTCAGCCGAGCAGAAGTGTGTGGGTTTAGTTTCTGCTTAACTCTGAGGTTTGTTTGTGTTGCATCAATCACTGACTTCTAAAGGGAGGCCAGGGTAATTTTAGGGGTTGGCCGACCGAAAAGAATAATGATAGCAACACTTGGGGCTTTGACGTCTTTAAAATGAATAGGTTCAGTATTCAGTATGTATGATGACTGTGGGGGGAGTCCAAGGGTTTAAAAGTGGTCTGATGTTGGGAGTTAAGTACTTGCTCTGTTTGTTCCTGTGTGCTGATTACAGTGCCTTACATCTAGATTAATGACCAATGTGGAGTTGGACAGTGTCAGACATAGATTTTATTTAGGGCTGGGCGATATATCAGAATAATTCATTGTGATATAATGTTTAATTGCAGTTGATATAGATTATTATTATTAATAATTTTTAATTGCCTATTTTAATAATAACTAGGAACGAATATTGAATTTGACCACTTTATCTTAGTAGTGTTCTAAAACAATATTTTGTACTTTATAAATATGTATTCATAAATGGTTTTGTATACACAGTCTCAATCATTTAGTTGACAGTTAACACATTACAGTCTCCAGGGACTACCGTGATTAAAATACATTAGTGTAACCAAACATTCAAATGAGACTGTGCCATCGCTGTCATATTACTTGCTGTGCGCGCATGACAAGTGACAGACATTTGGAACACATTTTAAACCAGTAAGGTCCATCACACGCAATATTCTGCATTCAACTTCTATTTAGTGCTATCCCTAGTTTGATTTCAGTTTTGGTTCACTCTTGGTGAAAGGAAACTGAGACAGCAGTAATATGACAGTGTTCACAGTGTTCATGTCTCAGTGTTGGCCAGTACAAGGTCAATGTTGTGTCTGTCTATTTATTTGGTTCATTTGTTTTAACCAAATCAGTTTGTTTCTTGATCTAATCCTGTAAACAACGAGGTGGGGTTTCTTGTGCTCTCCACATCTCACATCCATGCCATAATAATTGTTAACGCAACATCTTTACATCAAGTTATATAATACGTACTTGATGTCTAATGTTAGTGCAGACGAACTATTCAGCCCCGTACATGGTCACATTTGAGTGCCTCCCCAGAGCTTAATATTCTTTACAGCCCAGACACTATTATGATTGAAGACATTCATCCATCTTCTTTAGCATGACTTTGTTCTTTCCAAAGTGACTTGACTTTAGTCATGTACTATGTCCATCTTCATTTGTCATTAAATGCCTTGTAGCATAGCTCGTCCCCCGACAAACGCACTGGTGTTTCTTATTAAATGCATATGTCCACTCACTTTGAGCAGGAGAGGACAATTGCCTCTATCGAAGGGATTTGGGATTTAAACCCGCCCATTTCCACTTTTCCAGAGCAGCGTAATCCCATCACGGGCAGGCTCAGAGTTACGCTCTCTGTACAACCTATGACATTTGCGGTATCAACCTTTTACATAAAAGTCTATTTGGTGTAATTTTCTAGACTTATAGCTGGGTCATCATTACGCAAAAACAACCTGCACACATTATAGGTCAGGCTAGTTCACAACACATCTGGATGTAGATGGCCAGCCACGTTCCAGGATTGGTGAGTGTTTGAAGGCAGAAAGTGTACAGAAATGTAGCAAATGGAACAATAATGCCTCTTGAATAGCAATATGGAGTGTTATGGGGGGAAGCTGCTACAGTAGGCTAAAGGGGGTTTAAACTGAGATGGCCTGGGCTGTTTGAAGTAGGGGGAGAGCGGTATGGGTGAGGAAAGGTGGGAGCTTACAGCAGGCTACAGGAAGAAACGCAAGGCAAGGGAGGCAAAGGTCTGCATGGGCGGAGAGACAGTTCTTTTGAAGCTTCGCTGCAGCCACCTTGAGAGGAAAACCAGGAGGGAATTGAATTCCTACCCAGGAATCAGCTCAGCGCTGCATATGTTCCCTAGATGTCCACTCTGAAGCATCACAGAGAGTTTGTTTGCTTAAGACTTTCTTTGTGTTGTTGTTGTTGTTCTGTGCAGAAAGGTATTCCCTTAGTTGGCTCTCCACATGAAACGTTGTTGTTGCAACAGCTACTGTACATGTTGTAGATGTCAAGCGCCTCAACTTCTGTACTTCAAGACCATTAGCCTACTGATTTTAAACTAAGAAATACTTTTACACTCATATTTATTCAGTTCTTGACATTTAACCAAATAACCTTTGTCTTTGGAATCAAATCAAGTCTAACTATAACTATTCAATATCATACATTTCCTACATTTCATAAACATGCTTTTAAAATAATTGTCTTTAGTTGCAGTAAATTACATGTTATATAATTATTATTTTTGAAATATTATTTCATTTAAAATATAATTTTCTTTTTCATATTTTGTAAAGAGTTTGGCCAATCCAGTCACATTAAATCCTCCAGCAGAGGATTTGCTCTAGGCCTGTAGGTACAGTAGTAGGTTAATGTGGTTGGTTTTGCATGTCAACACGACCCCTTGGGTTGATTGATCTATAGATTTTCTTTTACCACAAAATTGTAATTGCATTTTAAATCAAATATACAGCTGCATAAAAAATTAAGAGACCACTGCAGCATTTTTTCGGATTAAACTTTTTTTTATTTTATTGATATTTTTAGATTTTAGATTTTTTTATTTATTTTTTTTGTCTATTATGTGTCATTTACTATTTTACTATTACATTTTAAACAATGTCCAGTCGTCTGAAACATTTGATTTTAAATGCTATTAAAAATCTATGAGAAAACCTGCATGAGTGGACATCCTGTTCCCATTGAAATGATCATGCATGGAGCATCACTCACTGGGCCTTGACACTGGGAAAACAGCCTCAAGTCCTGGACAAGCAGAAACATCAGGCACGGTAAAGAGCCTGTGTCTGTTCGCTATATATTCTGTGTAGTGATGTCTAAACCACTACATCCAAACAACATTCACCCCATAATAGCTGCATGGAACATGATTTCTTACCTTTCCCAGCAACATGATATTTGCTGTCAATAAATCATAGATTGTTTATTTTAAATCTGAAAGTTTCAGCCAACTGTAGTCTCAGCAAACCCCATCCACATCCCCAACGTATTTAGAGCAGTCATGGTCAATTGGACATACGTTGTTTTCTGGTCTTGGTCTTGACTTTGTGTCAACACCCTCAAAGTCTCCCTCTCCACAGTTCACATGTGAAATTCATTCGTTCATTCATTTTTTAAGAGTTGCTTTTGACGTATTGGACAAAGCAATGGTCTTGATCTTGACTATAACACTATAGTCTACAATGCACTGTATCATCCCAATAATCTAATAAAATGGATTTGCCATATTTCCTGCTGATAAATTCCTATTCTCTTCCACTCCAGAGCAGATCTTTTGATGATAAATGTTGTATTCTTGTAACAATGAGGGGAAAACACTTTGCAACAACCGTGCAGAGTCCCAACCTCACAATTACTATTGATTAGTTTACAGGCCCATGAGGAAGAGATTATGGCTTGTGGTACATTTGTAAATGTCACAACGCTGTCTGCATGTGCCATTACATGTGACAGTGATGTATGACGTGACAATTATAAGAAGAAAAAAAGGACAAAGCCCAACAGGGAAAATACCATAATTGTCTAGTTTGTTGTGACAGATTAATTTTAACTTCCCAATTCTCTACTCTACTTTCCTAGCTTCCTGAAATTGTAATATTCCAGAGTTGCTAGTGATTGTAGCTTCACTACAGTAATACAAGTTTTTTCCACTGTCTGCGCTAAAATGGATATCAGATGTGGCCCCTCCCTTGGCCTACAGTACAGTACTACAGTACACCGCTGTGATTGTGCTCTGGACATTAATGACTCACCCTTGTTGGATTTCCTCATGGCACCAGTGAAAACATGCAACATGGATGAATCTATCCCCACTTCAAAGTGGTGGTGGCTCTCCCTACCATGTGTGGTTTGAGACAGGACACACAGAGCAACCACTGACCCACAGTCATCACTCCACCAGGCGAAGCCACTACTGTCACATTTGATCTGCTCTATATCCTCAAGGGACGCCAGGATGCCCTAACATAGAAGCATTTATGTTCCAGCTGTCTGAAATAAGTACTTATAGGGACACTGATTGCGTCCATACGGCACACCGCTCAATGTTTTGTCTTGGAGCACAACAAACATTTCCTGCAAGAAGGAGGGGCTTATGCTCTGTTTGTTTCACTCAACCACACCCACATTTTTAGAAAATAGTGATCTGGGGTGGACATTTTGGCTTCTTAGGGTGCTGTAATGAAATCAGTGTTCTTTTGTTTGCTGAGCTTGAATTGCATTTTGTATTGGAGTGTGGTTTGTTGTGTTTTTATTGTTGATGGTTATATGGATCTGTAATGTTAAATAGATGGATTTCACAACCATGAAAACCTAATATTCTTTCATTTCAATCATTTTAAGTGTTAATGTAATCTCTACTGAGGCTTTGTGAATGATCAAAGTGCTTTCCCTAGTCAATTGTGCATATGATGAAAGTGTAGATACTGTATGACATCATTGTCAGCAGGTAAGTGTGCTTTTTGCACACACACACACACACACACACACACACGCGCACACACACACGCACACACACACACCCGTCAGCTCCATTACCTATTGAACGGATCAGAAGCTACTGAACGACAGCATCGCTCTGAAGTGCTTTCTGCTTCTCGCTTCTCAGTACCCTGCGGCGTTGATGAACCTGGGTGCTATCCTTCACCTCAACGGGAAACTACAAGAGGCCGAGGCCAATTACCTCCGAGCACTGCAGCTGAAGCCCGACGACACCATCACCCAGTCCAACCTGCGTAAGCTGTGGAACATCATGGAGAAGCAGGGCCTGAGGACCATGGGGCCCTGAGCTCAACCTGCGCTCCAGGCCCACCATCTGGACGCTAGGCGAAAGGGACACGCCCACTGGCCCCATTTCCCAGGCAAGCTGGGAAAGTATTACAGAGGGCGCGTGGCTGGAAGAGACAGCACACACACTGACCCGACGTCTCCCAGCATCTACGGCCAGGAGACGTCCTCGCCTGCACTTGTAAACGCCTGATAATGTGTTTGGACCTACTGGGACGTCTGCTAAAGTCTGGTCTAGTTTTGTATTTGTTTCATTTTACCACAGCACTTAAACTTGAAGTGAGACCAATAGGTACACCCTTGAACGCTAAGGGACGTTGTTGTTTTCTAAATGAGACGTTGACACGATGCTACAGTGTAAAGATCAAATGAAGAGAGGACAGATGCCACACAACAGTACTGAAAGCTTATTCACATCATCTGATTCTGGATAATTCCAGGTTATGACAAATTGTATTAGAACAAGCAACCAAAAGTTAACCTCACGGTGATATCTATAAAGTATGTGTGTATTCTCTCTGCTGTTTAATACATCGCTTAGTTTGCTTATGAGAATACACAAATGAAGGAGTTGATACCAATAAGGCAAGCCAGATGTACTGTAGCAGATTGTTTTGAGAACATCTAACAGTTTGTAAAGGGAAGATATATTTAGTTGTTTTAGTTTATGTTTAATTTAGTTTTATTTTGTCATGAAGTTACCACACAACACTATACTGTACTAAATAATGTATACACTTATTCTGTTTCATCAATTATTGATGAAACAGAATAGGATAGAATATAGATGCAACACTCCCAATACATTGGTGGTAGAAGAAAACCAGCTTTAGCTTTTTGATGCCTTATTATCGAAGGTGCGTTTCTAGTCCTCCACCAGTGTAACATTGGTTTATCACTGCACAAACTTCCGTACTGAATTCATGTAACCATGGCAACCTGCTCCAAGTCAACAGTGCGAAGTTATGAGTGAAGTCTGGAAAAAAAGGGAAACTTCTTATCAGTCATCTTAAGGGACACAAGCTCACATCTGCTGCAATATTTTGAACTGTTGAATTTGTGAAGAGGTAGACACTCAAGCTTCTACACCAGACACATCTGTGCTGTTTCTGATTGTTTATTTCAGGGGTGCTGCCTATGTTTTATTTCAAGGGAGCGTTGGGCGTTTTAGTCGATAGTGTAAATCTAACCAAAAAAGCGATCTAACCGATGCGCTCCAACACCTACTACGTAGCAATATACAGCTCTCATGTCTTTTATTTGGAAAATAATCTTTTTAGATTCTTTTTTTCTCCATGTTTTTTGTGTAAATTAATTATAATATATTGTGAACGTTATGGAGGAAATAATGCTACAAAATAGTCATTGTAGAAGTTAAGCTGCCCAGCAAGTTTGGTTTGGTATACTGTATGAAGTACTGTATTTTCCCAGTTGTCTAACCCCTTTTTTCATTGTATTCTCTCATTTTGTATATATTCTGTGTAAGTAACATCTACATGGCACCTTTCCCAAATTTCAGCTGTGTGTTTTCAAGAGTGAGAACCTTTGTCTGATCATTGTGTGTATTATTGCCCACAGAGACCAGAAACGGTATCTCATTATGTTTTTAAGTTATTAATTTGTGTTACCATGGCTACAGAACCAGCTGGCACTGTGTTTCATGTGTATAATGAATGAAGTTAGCAAGTGAATGATGTTCACTCTTGGTGGTCACAAAAAGCATCATGCAGTATTATTTAGTCAAGGTGATATCTCATGATACATTTATAACATGGCTCCAGCCTTAGTTATTGCAACCACATTCACTTATATTACTGCATTTGTCAGTGTGCCCTGATTTGATGATCAAGCATATATCTGGATTCTACTAAGCTAAATATGGCAATTTGAAGCACGCTGGTTAGTTGAATGCATGCAGTTGAGAGAAATCATCTGGCAGAGGGCAGGGCCAGACCTATGAGTTGTTAAACCTCAAGACTGTGATGGGATGGAAACCAGGCTAACATTGTTAAGCTTGGAAGAAGAAGATGGGAGCAATGTTTTTCCATTCCATCCTGAATTTACACTCCCTTACGCTAGAAAAAGACAGTGGTTTATGTCAACGACTTAGTTGCCTTCTTCTTTTGAAGAACATCATTGTTTGAACTTCCTCAAATTCATAATCCCGCTCTGCAGATGTTTTGAAATCATTGTAAAGGTTACTAGTTGGTTTTATGATTGTTTATGTTTGACAGTTAATGGAGGTGTCGAAGATGCAGTGTATTTGAATATGGTGGTCTCCTTATGTTTAAATAATCCCAATATTTTTCCGTCCCCACGTATGCACATGCACACGTGCAAGCACACACACACACACACACACACACACACACACACACACACACAGTCCAAACATCTGCTAATTTCTCTTGTGTGTAAAGTGTTTATAAAGAAATCACTGATAATTGTTATTGCTTGAATGAAGATGAGAATTGTGTTTTACTCTGTGTCTGCTCAGGGGTTATTGCAGAAACTTGCTCACAGAGCGTTTACTAAATTAAAGATTTATTTTTGAAAGTTGTCATATTTGTATAAATTATCAAAATTTGTAGCCTGTCCTTTTTGTAATATAAAAATGAACAATGTGCCAGAATAGACTTTTCCCAGTGTTGCATTTTTTCCACAATAAAGTTATGGTGTTCTGACTTTGTCTTCCTCATTGTTAATTTATAAAATATTTAGAAACCTTCTCCAAATGTATTTTGAATCCTTACATTTGTTTTGTTTTTATGTTAAATAGTTGTTTTTCAACAACAATTATTATTTTACTCTACAGTGCACATTTTACTCAAGCAATTAAGTACAACAAGTTTGGTGTGCTTATTTTAAAAGTACAATACAAATAAAGAAATGAGAGTTCTCACAATTTCTAAGTATAGGCCTAAGGTTTACTAACCTGATGTGCCAGATGGGTTGTCTGGGAAGCCATCCATTAAAACAGTTTGGAAAGAGCAGGTGTTTACAAAATGACTTGGCAGGTGATTGGATGAACCTATCACCATCTATCACGGGCAGGCTAATGTCACACCTTAACCACTCCCATAGACAGAAGTGCATAGACTAGAAGCCAGTGCAGACTGATCCTTGCGGCAAGTATGGCTTCATGTTGTACACTATATTAGACTTCACACAACAGTCTAGCATGCTATGGAACCGGGTTCATAGGGTATTAAAGCTCTCTGCAAATTTGCTAAAATGTGTCATAAAATCATCTTGAAGGAATATCCACTGCTTTGATCTCTGAACAAAGTTGATGTGTAAACAGTCCCATATGGATAGAGTAACAGTGTACATCTGGTCGGTGTGGTTTGTGTCCAATCTCCCCCTGCTCTCAGACCCTGCTGACTAGTAAAAGGCCTTTCTCTACAAACAACAGTAGGCTTTGTGATGCCTCTCACCTGTGGATGTAGATAGGTTTAATCCCATGGTCTGACCACGACAGGCTTCCTGATCTTCCATGCCATGTTGGAATGCCCACATGTGCTGTTCAAATATGTAACTCCCCCATCTACAAAACAGTAAAAAAAAGGCTTGTCAGTTTGTGCCATATTGCTGTACTTCAGATTGATAAGTCAACTAATGAAGATGAGATCCATCCATCTATCTATCCATTAAGATGATGAGTAGCATGTGAATGTGGAGTTACACTCAAGGCCTTCAAGAAAATATTTTCCACTGTGGATCACATCCCATGAAAGCTGATTTCCTGCTAATAAATCAAAATATGCACTTTTTCTATTGTGGCATTAGACATTAAGTCATGGATTCTCTGTATCAAGAACCAGAGGAAACAAATACCATCTGTCGTTCATTTTATGAAGTCAGAACATTTCTTTTTGCATCCAGAGGAGTTCAAGTTAGAACAAAAGGAGTTAATTTATACCTTATGATGTTATTTTTATTATTATGTTGTCAGACAGTTGTTATCAGGCAAACATATTGTGGTACAGCCAACCCATCAGAGCTTTGATCTGAACAGCCAGGAGGCAGCACCTCATAACTGATATCTTAGATGTGCTGCTGTGAGGATAAGAACCTCTGGCCCTATGGGCCCAATAGTCATTGGTATTACTTTATACAGTAGATGCAGTTTTATAATGGGAATTACACACAAGATGCTCAATTCATCCGGTGAAGATCTCCATCTCCATGTCATTGCTTTACATTACTGAAAGCTTTTTGGTTAAGCAAAGGAAATTGTCTTTTGTTAGCGTTGCACTTCATTTCATATCTGCTGCTCTCACAGTGGTTAGCCAACTCAGTACCTTTGTAGTTATTTAAAGTAAAATAGAGTTACGGAGCAAGATGAAACATGGCTAGAGCTCTCTCACTCTCTCTCCCTCCCTCTCTTTCTCTCTCTCTCCCCCTCTCTCCCTCTCCCTCTCCCTCTCTCTCTTTCTCTCTCTCTCCCCCTCTCTCCCTCTCCCTCTCATCTCTCTCTCTCTCGCTCTCTCTCTCTCTCTCTCTCTCTCTCTCTCTCTCTCTCTCTCTCTCTCCCTCTCCTTCTCTACTTTATCTCATGGACTGGAAAGAGTGTTTAATCTTCCATCGTTTATCGAAACATACTTCAAAAGTGTCTGCAAAGCTGATTACCATCTTCAGTATGTTAAATTGTTGAGAAACAAAGAAGTGAATGCAGGATGGAAAAAGTTACTCTGAGTGATTGCTTATTATGTAATTCCAAACAATCAGCGCAATAATAAGAGTTTGGGGTTTAATTAAGTGTGTGTAGTTTTTGTAATCTGACAATGTGTGACATTGAACTGAGCAGAAGCATTTGATCCCCTGCTGGTAATGTATCAGGCTGTAGTGCATAAACAGTGCTTTATTAATGATTATGTTAGAGAACAGTGTGCCTGCCACTTAATGATCTTATTAAGTTCATGCCTCATGAGCTCCGTGCATAATACAATTCAGTAATTAGTACCGATCAATAAAAAACAATCAGTGAAAAAGAGCTATGATGATATTGTTCTCTGAGCAAATGCATTCCCTTTGATTAAATATAAGTTTATACATTTTGTTGACGTGTTAAGGATTTTTGTCAATTAAAAAAATGTGGTTTGTTTTCATATACAGTAGAAAGTTTAAAAAAGTTTAGTTTCCAGTCAGGATAGTCTGGTTATGTAATTTTGTGCAGCAGTATTTTAAACAATTAGAGCACTTAGCCAAAATAATGTAGCGTTTGATTTAAGATACAAATGCTTATTCTGTTGACAAGAATGTGCATTTGTTTTGCAAAAAGTTGCAATGTATTTTGCAATCTGAAACAAATCCTGTTTTAATGAGCTGCAGCTTGTCACTGTCTGTTGGTTTATGGATGTGAAAACAACGGATGAAATGTAATAGCAACAATGCTCAGGAACTAATTAACAAGATCATCATTCAAAACGTGTGGTGAGATTAAAACAGATTTTTACTGAAATTACTGATTACGTTGAAGAAACAACGTGTCAGCCATTTCAAATTAGCTCTATGTTGAAATGTTACATTGTACACAAAACACATTGTGCACAAAACACCAAACACACAGTATGCTATCTGCTTAATATTAACATCCACACAATGCTATATGTTTTTTACAATACTTGTTTTGCAGATACTTCATACAGTACAAGTACATCTATGATAAACCTAGGCTATGGTCATTGTTAATCAAAATACTGTGTATGCATGATATGTGCTTTACAGTATTTATATTAGCCACTAATCGCACACTTTACGTCATGCGCGTAGCTATAGGGGGTTAAGGGGTGCGGTTGCACCAGGGCATGTGATAGTTTGGGGGCCCTACACGGGCCTCTATACATTTGACCTATGATTGTTTGTCATAGTTTCTGATTCTATTACACCGCGATCACGAGGCAGTATATTAATAGCAACAGTGTCTTCACGTGCATTTATATAGAGAGATTTCACAATGCTACCCTAATATGGTCCCTGATCTTAGTATTTTATTAAGTATATAGGATCATTATATAAATTAGGCTACATTTCTCTGGAAACTTACTTATCAATTTTCTAGTAATAGTATATAGTATTTTTTTTTAATAAGATGTCACAATGCTCATGGGAAATCTTCCAAGAGCGCACAGAGGCTGAATATAGTGTCTATGGCGAAAATACTCCTCTAGCTATTGTAAATTAGCCATGTGCTTGGAATAATTGTTTGCTTTATCGATTTTAGATTATAAATCATTTATAAGATGCTACTTCAATACAAACACAAAACCCCTTCAAATAGGTGAGTAGACTTATAAATACAGCCTACAGTAAAATACGTATATTATTGTAAGCCTATTAATTTGGCACTGATATTTTTCAGGGTAAGTGTGCATGTGAGATGACATATACTAATGTTAGTGCATATGGGTCGCAAGTTTAAGTTTGCTGATTTGAGGTGATGGAAGGTAAGGAAACCTTGCACCAGGGCCCGGCGTCATCACGCTACGCTATTGCTTTACGTAATTTATTGCAATAAACACATTGTATATTTTAACATACATTGTTCAAAATTTGTTTTATATTTATACAAGTGTTACATTTTTAGATATTCCACCTTTATGCAAATGTTTGTATTTATTTAATTAAAAAATAAATTACAGCTCTAATTCATATATTAGGTTTGTTTAATTGATAGGGATTGTACTAACACATTTTTTATTTAAATTATTTTCATAACATTCAGTAAATTCTAGTGGAACATTACTGTGCATCCAACCAAATTACCCAGAAATAATCATTCTTGACTATTTAAAGAACATGCAATTTGTACAATCTTCCACAGTGGGACAAAACACAGGGACATTTATTATATCCACATTATTCCTGTGTAGGGACTTTTCATGAAACAGGCCACCATACTATTTTGGGGGCCAGGACCTAGAACTTGCATAATACGGTGTATTTCTGCTTCTCTGCTATTTCTGTTTTGCAGTGCACCTATTCCAGACTCAAGTCAAGCTCTAGTCAACATTTACTCACCTCAGCTAACAACATCACTTTCAAAGTGCTACAGTGTGTGTGTGTGTGTGTGTGTGTGTGTGTGTGTGTGTGTGTGTGTGTGTGTGTGTGGGTGTGTGTGTGTGTGTATGTGTGTGTGTGTGAGTGTGAG
>JAODTR010081524.1:0-17083 GCA_025399935.1 Amblyopsis rosae | reverse complement strand
CCCCCCCCCCCAACACACACACACACACACACACAAACATCAGGAGGCTGTGCAGTGCTCTGTCACCAGAGACAAATCTCACAGGGTTTCCAATCAGGACAGTTTTTGGCAGCTGGGACTTACTCTCCCAGGGAAAATAACACCCTAAATGTCTCATCAGTGCTGATACTAGATACTTTTGTCCTTTTGTGGACTACACTGATGCAGACTGCATTGCCCTTAGACCCGTGTACTGCACTCAATGAGAACGATTGCCCACTTCTCATTCCACATACAAAATCCATACATGTTCTCACATACCACTCTTTGTACTCAATGTTAAAGGTTAGATAATTAAGATCACATGACCCAGTCAACCAATCACAAGAATGTTAACAGCTAATTTAGTTGTATTACAGAGCTAACAGAGGCAAATGTTATATAGTCTGCGATTACAGTAGTTAATACACTTTATGTCAATTCTACACAGCCCAGGCTCTGTAAATAGGAACAGAAACAAAGTTGTGAACACCACTCACAACAGCAGCCTATGCTTCCAATGCGTGGGGGAGAGCTTCAGAGAGTTTTGTTTTGCTTTGAGCTCGAAGTTAGCAAGTGTTCTGGAGAATGACTAACCCTGCATTTAAGCCAAACTACTATACTTAAAATGTCCAGGGAGTCACAGTCACCAGTCACTGTACGTCCATCTTTAAATATACAGTCTATATAAAGATGAATTGTTATACTATAGTGTATTGTATGTGTGTGTGTGTGTGTGTGTGTGTGTGTGTGCGTGTGCGTGCGTGCGTGTGTGTGTGTGTGGCGGGGGGTGTAGCAGGTGCATTCAGAGTGTGTCGGTGTGTCAGGATTGATTGGTTCCAGGGAACAGGATGGGATATGGGGATCCAGTGGACTGTCAAAACAACAGACCCTCCTCTGCGGTCCCGGACAGCTGGACTTCTATTCAGAGCCTCTGCAGAAGAGATGGAACACATCAATGTCTGGCTGGGGGACAGGACTCTATGGGACAGCTCTTATTTTGTGTGTGTGTGTGTGTGTGCGCGCGTGCGCATGCGTGTGAGAACATGTCTGTAAGGAGACAAATGCTCTACAGAGCGTTAACAAGCCATTAAGCATCTGGCCTATGCAGGCAGCTCTTCCCACCTGTTTGCCTAGATGAAAAAACCCAAGCCCCCCCGAAATCCCACACGCCCACCGCCCTTGTCTCATCCCGCCACTTATAATTTCCTCATTAAAGGGATAGTTCTGAATATCCATTGACTTCTCCCTTACCAAATACACAATGGGTCCTTCTGTATAGTATATTATCTAACATAGTGACTCATACAGTAGCAAGCAGTAAAGGATAACATTTGGATTTGACAAAGAAATGGTGATAAAATGATTTAAACCGCTTGAGCTATTGCTGTGGCTTATTTTTTAAGTTTGATGTAGATCTTTCTCTGAAGTGTCTCTGGCGCTGAATTACATAATACTTAATACACTGTCTAGACAGTATATTTAGGCTATATGCGGTAGTATGGTTAAATGTTTATTCAATAGATTAAAACCCTTGAGATATAAACCATTTAATTTGCAAGGGGTCATAACATTAATTACAAACAATAAGTAAAACACACAAAACAACATAACAAACAAAAATCAATAGTTCAACACACTACAGCTAAGACATACAGTACAAACATCAAACACACAGAGGATTAGTATATTAAACAGCCACTGTATGGCCACATATCCATGAACATACTGTAGGCTATACATTATGTTCATGGCTAGCAAAAACAGAACAAGGAATATAGAATATAGTGTATGTTACAGCATGGGTGATATAGAGAAATACTGTTGCACATCAAGGACACCGATTATTTTTACTGTATGTTTATGGCGTGATACAATTATGTTTCATAGCTCTTTTGAGTCTCTACGGTAATGTCATATGCTTGCAAAATTGTAAGGCTCAATTGTGAGCAATAAACTAAACTGAATTTGTTGCGCCTCATAGTATATTTAGAATGATTGCTGTTTGCAGTAGTACACAGCTATTGGTGTGTTGTGTGATTCCATAAACACTACTTAAGCTAGTAATTTTCACAACACTGGGTCTGGATGTCGTTTACATGAATACCTTTTCAAAGCACAGGAAAAAATCTGTAACCCTGTGACATGTCTAGAGGCAAAAACCAAAATCAAACACAATGGTTCTTGGCATTTCAGGTGACTATATTCTTTCTACATTCACATTAGGCAATAGTAGTCTAGTCTCGGCAGTGGTGTAACTTTCTTTTTTATCCAACAATTTCCATCCAACTAAAATGCAATTGTCCAAAAAAGTGTGGATGGTTGCTTTATCCCTTCTCTCTAGGTATGCAATTGAGTACAGTGTGCCCTGATTGTGATACAGTGTGGTACAGTGTGCTCCAATACAATGTGGTACAGTGTGATCCAATACATGAAACTAGATGGGGAGGAATAGAGAAGAGTTTGAGGCATAGGAGGTGCAGGAGTAATGCACTCTCCAGACTTTCAAACCAAGGCAAAAAGTTATTGAAAGGTCAATTCCAAACACAAGCTGTGGAATAAATGCAGTCAATGTTTTGAGCAAGAAAGAATAAAGCATACACATTCATTTGCATAGTAGTGTAAAACTGTAATGTTTTAACATTGTTCTTATCAGCTGTGTCCCAGCTGTTAGCTGCAAGACAGTTTCTCATTCCAAATGGCATGCATTTAAATGATTAATTTCATAAATCCATCTTATTGGAGTAGCTAGTGGTATTCCATTAAGCTTTACATAATATCTAAACTGCTTATTTCAATAATCATATTTAAAAAACATTTAAATCTACAAATCGACCATAAGAGCATGCATCTGTCAAAACTATGGCTAGTGTCAAAGTGTCAAACCCTTCCAAACATACCCTTCAGCAGATATTACATTAACAGGTCTTGTCAGTGTAACTCTTAGCGCTTGGCAGTTCCCAGCATATGTAAACAGAAGTTGAGTAATTCACATCATACTATGGCGAATAAATTGTCTGGACCTTATATGTGGTTTGAGGTTGAGCCAGCGCACATTGCAGTACATTAGCCTTCAGCGTGCATTTAGATGCCTCCTGAATGCAGATTGACAGGCCTTCTATGACTTTGGAAATGCAGAGCAAGCGTGCAGGCATGTGGCTCAGGTTGCTAGCCTTCACACTTTATTTAGCTCATTATCGTTAAACAAGCACTTACTATATTACAAAGTTTAAAAGTTGCCACCAAATCACCCCCAACAAGGAGCTCCAGCTTGTTATTTACCATAAGCACAGTGTGAACCATCTGATTATGTTCCTTGGAGACCCATTAGAGCAGACAACCTGTCCCTTTGGGCCCACACCTCCATCCATCATGACTATATGGTCTGCTTGCACCACGCGCTAGTCTGTGACACTCCTGCTATGTTACAGCCTGCTGTCACGACTCTGCTCTTAGCAAAGCGCTGCTAACAACTCTGGACACTTCTATTAAAAGCTCCAGCACCAACAGAAATGGGACACCGGGATGTGGGTGACATCACAAAACATTTGGTTACCACGACAACCCCCAGGCACTGCAGACCCCTACACCGGCTGCAGTAGCTGGCCCAGGGTGCTGGCTCTGGGTGTGACACCTGGTAAAGGAGACATTTTGCAAATGTGCTTCAGATCTCTGAGCACCAGTGCTCCAGGCTGGTCTAGGGAATCCTGATACGGCTTAATGGAATTCTAGTGGAAACATCTCCAAGCTGTGGTTTGGATAACAACCAGTATGTTCACTTGCCAGTATCATGCTGATAACAATTACTATTATTGCTAAGAATTGGGCATGGTATCCTATACTCTTTGTTGACTGTCCTGGGTTCAGTGGGCCAAGATATTAATATATGTGGCTAAAATCAGCTCAAACTAATGACCTTAATGTAATCACATTCTGCACTAAGAAAACAACCTTACAACTATGGTTGGATTACATTGCCTACAGTATATTGTGTTTGTATGCGCATCAATGCTTCCGGTCGGACTGTATACTGTACGTATGGATTGAAAATGCTGCAAACGAAGAGGAGGGCTCATAGTTCTACGTAGGGTACTGATCGGTACTGATGTGCTGTGTGTGTGAGTTAGAGAGAGAGCGAGAGAGAGAGAGAGAGAGAGAGAGAGAGAGAGAGAGAGAGAGAGAGAGAGAGAGAGCTTTTATCTATTTAATACTACACACAAACATCGCACCACAAAGATTAACATATCTCCACAAGCAATTGGTTTATCATTTCAGTTACATTTGGAATACTCTTCATGAGAGGACCAAGGGGAGAAATAGACTGGCTAGACGTTCATGGTTTATATGAACAACGTTGTGTAGTAGGCCTATGATCAAGCTGTAAAGCGATTGTCAACAGAATCATGCTGATTGCACAATAAATGTAACGTGCAGAGCAGTGTTTCCCAAACCTGGTCCTCGGGGAACGCTGCCCTGCAAGGGAGAATTTAGGCTACCAGTCGGGAACACAGCGGAAGAAAGGGTTAAACATATCGAGAGTGTTGATCGGGCTTATTGCACCTGTCCAAGTCAATAAAGTACAAAGTAGGATACATTAGCTGGCGTCCAACTAATGTACTTAATGTGAAAACTTTTAGGCTACAGCTTGTAATTCAGGAAGTTTATGTGTTGCTTGCCAACATTTGTGAGACTATTTGTGATGGCAAAGCCACAAAATTTGGTTGGAACAGTATGCTATTTTCATTCATATATCAGTTGTCAAATATAGTCTGTAAGTGAGAAAGGCAAATCAGCGAGCAATCAGAATCATGTTTGTATGTCTTTGTCGAAATGATATTCAGTTTATTATAAATAGTTTTTAAGGCACTGGACACAACTCTGATTGACTCTTTACTAACCCAGCCATTAAGCTGTCAGTTTAGAACCAGACATATTTCTTCATTGGCATGAGCCACATAACTTTACAAGGCTTTCTTGGCTTTTAACTGACTTTAAAACCCCAGCCTTAATTATTATGATTTATATCACTACCAAAAAAAAAAAAAAAAAAACACATAATTTGAAAATCTGGATTTTAAATTATGCGTTTTTTTTTTGTTTTTTATCTTGTTGAAGCATCATTTGGTAATCTTTTTAAGATGTAAGAAAATTGGTTTCTGGTTTGAACTCTCTTTAGTGTTCTCCTAAATGTGTGCGTGCAGTGTAATAATCCTGTAGATGTGGATTTGTTTACATTACAGTATATTGTAGCCTAACCTTGTAAGGAAATCATTTGAACATAATGTCCAATACCTTCTAAATGCAGTCACAATGGCTTGATAAACAGATTAATTACTACTTTCAGTTATTAAAAGGTGGATTTCCGCAATGCTGGAGAAAATATGCTTTTATTTGCTGATATTTGAACAAAAACACCTCTCCCTTCAATGTCACAGGGTGCTCCCTCAGAAGCTCCACCCTCCAAATTTGACCCATTAGCAAGACAATGGGATAGTGTTGTGTGTGCATTTGCATTGTCAGAGCCAGAGCTGTGTGCACACAGTATAGACAGCTAGCAAACCGTGCGTGAGGAGATATGTTCATTTTGACCAAAAATCTATTACTGTAGTTTGCAATCGCTTAACTCATTTTTAATTGTGTCTATTTTCTTAGTTGGGTTACTAAATAAAAAACATGCTGGATTTACTTAGTTTCTTTGTTTTTTGGCAGCAATAACGATGCAGTGCATAGTACTGTTTACTTTTTAAAAATGCATATTTTTTCTACAACTGAATAATGAATTGCCAAAAAGCCAAAACTTGGTAGGCAAAGTTTTGTAATCAGACATTTATCAGGGGATTTAGATGGCTTATTTCAATCATCTTAAGGGATGTGAAATCCACATCATTAATGGCTACACACATACAAACACAACTACACGCACACGCACGCAAGCACGCACACACACACATTTCTATTTGCAAAATAAACAGAACAATTACCTTTTTCTGGGAAGGTCTAACATAAGGTCAGGTGCATGCTGACTGCCTGTGAACCAGTGCAAAATGAGAGTTAACAAATTGCTTTCGTTCAGGGATGAACATGTGTTTCAGTCTAATTGGAATTACTCATGACAGGGTTTGAGAAAATTAGTTAAGTTATTTTTCTATGCACATTTTATAGCTACAGTATATTTGTTTTAGTGCAATCAATGTTTTTAAACATAAAAATCAATCCCACCCTCTAATATATTTGATATTTGAATTTGATCAAAGCAAAAACACCCCTCCCTTCAATGCCATAGGCCATATGACATAGGGTGCTCCCTCCGCCCCCCAAATCGGACAAACATTGCAAAACAAGTTTAAATATCACTGTGTGATGCAGTGATGCTTCCATTGAGGTTATCCCATTTACAAGTTAGGGCTGTGTAGAAACACCAGATTGGCAGCTAGCGGGCTGTGAGTATAGATATTCAGTTAATTATGAGAAAAAGTGTATTAGCTTACAATGGCTGACCTATTTGAAAAGATACAAGTGTCTGATACTTGTGTCTGGAATTGCCCTAAACTGACTTCACATAAAGGCATGTTTGTGGCATGTGCGTCTCCTTACCGCTCCAGATACTGTGATGCTGTAACTGTTCTCTGCTCCTCTAGCTACAGGTTCATGGTCATTCATGGACGTGTGTTTCAAATCAATTTGGGGATGCTATAATGAAACTGAGCAGTGTATCTTTGAAGACATAAATGTAGGGAAAATACCCAATCTGATTTTTTGTTTACGGCTCAGATTTTCAATCACAATCCACAGAATCTAACTTCTGTCTTTTATTAACGACACAATGTATCCAGAATGTCTGTTCTTTTCACTTCAGAAGGAAGGCCAGCTCTTTCAGCGAGCGCTGAAGTATTTGTCTATAATGGTCACAAACTATTGTAATCAACTGTGCATTGTTAAACAATGATGTGGCTGAAACACAAGAACCGAGGTCTCCAAACATACCATGTTCTCATCGAGATCCCACTGTAAGCATCCATATTATACAGAACAGATTACAAGTCAAATCAACAGCACGAACACAACAAGCTGTGGTGAATGGATGTGCTAGATGAGGAGATTGAGCAAAGAAGGCCAAAAACAAATAAGGAGGTAAAAGAAGGGTTCTCTACCAATCCACTTATAGCTAAGTATATCAAACTTAGCTCTTCAGTAACATTGGTTTGTTTCCACATACTGTACTCTCCAAGGTGTCTGGTGAACAGGCCAGGGGGCAGGCCCTGAGCTTAAAGCAGCTATATTTTGTAGCAAATAGTGTCACTGCACCTGGATGAACGGTGTACACTGTTTCTGACTTGCATATTCGTCATTTACTGTGCAAGGCAATTTGTCCTGCATCCTGCCAATGGTCCAAATCAAATTTGGTTCTAGCGATCAAAGCTTATTTATGTTTGGGTGTATGTGTTTTCTCACAGTTCACAGTTTACACAGTTAATTATGTATTTATAATAGAAAGGTCATAAATTACAGAAAAAGTGTTCTTGGTGTGCATCATAAAGCCCTCCCATCTTGTACGAGCCAGCCCTCTACAGATGTGCGTGGGATCATTGCATTATAAATACATCATCAGAGATGCCAACAGGAGAGCATCAGGAACATACAGTACTTAACTGTACTTAACGTTACTGATCTGAAGGCCTCTATTTAGATAGCTGACATTTAAGGGTTCGCCTAATGTTCAGCTCCACGCCAATGGGGAATTATGCTTGTGTGCAGACTTTAGCCAAGATGATTATACAGTATATCTTTACAATGAAATCAGCTATTGCAATCACAATATATACTGTATCCATCTCCTTGCTGCATCATACTTACAGGCAATAACATTAACTTTTAAGTCCAAAGGTTAAATTCTTGAGAGCTTGTTTATAGGAAAGAAATGTGATCTTGGGTTGTGTTTATGTATTGCAGAGGCGTCCTAAACATTTACAGAAATGTATGAGTGATCTGCGCTTTGGGCAGAGAGGTAAATATTGCTGGGGGGTCTGTGGTTTTGGACTTCTTCTTGTTTGACTCCATCAAAGAGGATACGAAACAACAACCACTTATTTTTAATAGTTGGGATTAAGAAAGAGAAGAAAAACTCATCTTCTTCACAATGTTTGAGAGCAAAGGTGCATGAAGTATTTTTCCTTCCTACAGTACTTCCACTACTTAAATTTAAACATAAATATTGAGAACATTGCTTATTTTTCACATCTTGGACAGATCTCCCCTTGGAAATGTCAGCACACAAATATGTTTTATTATTTTATATGTTCCTAATTGTGAGTTACAGTATTGCCTCACACAAGTTACTTTCTCATACGCATTCTGACAAAAAATTGTCAATTTTGTTGCCAGATTAGATACTGGAGTAATAAATCTTGTTCAACACCCCAGATACATCATGTATTGTAAGGGCTTACATTAATCAAACATTAGTTCTCAGAGCTAACTTATTCTCAACCCAGTATTCCCTCTGCTTACAGGCAGGTCTGGCACACATGTTGATTGTTTCCATGCTAGCTAGCAAATTATTAACAATAAGATTAGATTTTAGGTGTTGTATTGTCAACCACCTCTCCCAAAACAGCTTGATTAACTTGCCTACTAAATGTTTTCAATAAAATACCCTGGAGCTCTTCATGAAGAGAAAACGTGAACCCTTTACAATTGATCTGGTTCAGCAATTGACACTGACACTGCACTAAGAAAGTGAGACAAGCTTTTCGGAAATACATTAAGCTTTTCATTTAATGGTCCCTGGGAAGTACAATGCTATAATTGTTTTTAACATGACAATACAAAACAATCAGACAATGGTGACATATTAAATATGTGCAATATAAATAGATTTATTTTACTGTGGAGCTATACAGTACAACATATTTCTTCCTCATCTACACCTGGATGGTTAGGTTACAAACTACAGTAAAAACAGATATTTGATACCATCCAAAACAAGCACAGAGCAACCATACAATACAGTGTGTTTAGTTTTCCACAAGATGTAGATGACCATTCATGGAATAATGCATGACGAACAAATAATTTAGTTTAAACTAAGAAAATATATAGGTCATATTATACTGTAATTCAGGAAATTATTTATATAGTCATTTTTGATAGCATACTGTATAATGTTAGCATAATGACATTGCATGTTAGCACAATTACATAACAAAACGATTTTATCTTTACATTTAAATAAACATTTGACTTAATTAATCCTGTTTGCATCTGTACTACTGTATGTTGTGGTCAAACTCACAGCAGTCTATATATAATATGACATTTTCTCTACTAATGAAAAACTTACGCATACTAAACATACTACTGTAGTACTGTAGGCTATTTGGTAATACCGGTGGTGGTGACTAAGTATAATTTATCTACAATCAGGTGTTTTAGTATTTGACACTTCAGCAGCCTGGCCTAACATGGTATACTTTTATTTTAATGTATTTCATTAACATTGTCAGAGATACTCTGACAATGAAGAGACGGTCGCACATTTACGGTCTCCTACAGTGAGTGGCCGTGGTCGCTTCACCTCTCATTGGATGAGAGCAGTTTGGGTTGTGCGTCGCATGATGTTAATTGGGAAGAGCAAGGGTAAAACTCTCATGAACAGGTAAATGAAGCCACCCTACAGTAGTTAAGCTGTCTTAACCTTGTCAGTCATCATGTAATACTGACTGCATGTACCTAACCTCGGTTATGACCAACACATCATGCTACATTCTGCACAAATGTAACATAATATATCCCATAAAACAGATAAACAACTACAGTATACTAATTATTATTATTGTTAGTAATTAATTAATAAACAGTAAGTAATTTCCCACCCAAAACATCTCATTATCCTTGATGGGCCCCAAACTCTTAAACTCACTAGTTCAATAAGGAGAAACTATGATCTTACAGAAGTAAGTATAAGTAATGTTTTAAGTGTTTTAACATTAGGTCTCTATGATATTACTGTATAAATGTGTATATAAATAAGATCAGATGAATCCCCCCTAGAGTCCTGACGCAGGAAGTGATGATGAGTGGAGGAGAAGAGTCCTTGAACAGTATCTCTAGACGATACTGGTGGAGATGGGGCGGTGGTCCATGCAGCATTTGAAGTGACACAGAGAAACAGCAGCAAACAGGGTCCATATATACGTTTAACGGACGGTAAGGAGATTGGTTCCTGAGGATGTGCGCAGCTTTGATTAGTTGAGCTGCGCCAATGTGAGAATATGAACCACTCAGGATGTAAGTAAACAATCTTCCTGACTGAACATGTTAACCATTGTACTGTACATGCTTATAAAGAGATATAGTAGGCCTATACTAAAATTCTCCAAATCAAGGTATGTATTAAATGTCCGGAAACTTTCTGGAATTTTTGGGATATATATATTTTCCACTATGGTTTTGTGAGTGTGGGTTTATTTCCCCAATCCATGTTACTTTCTGTCCTGAAATGGAAAGCCCACTCTCTCACTTGTCATTCTATTGGTAGCTCTGGCCCTGTGCTCCTAATTACACAGCCATTCATCGCCTTCATGGGCTTTCTACCATTTCAGAATAGCAGCACATCAGAAGTTCTGAGAGAGAGCACTCTCGTTCAAAAAAGATGGCAGCTCGGCACCAAAGCCCTTCAAACTTACGTTTATAAGCTGCTTTACTTGGAGAAACACAATTGATTTCCAAGTGTCCCTGTGGGGAAAACACTATAGACGAGTTATGCGGTGGTAGTGTGGACAGAAAAAAGTAATAACTTTCACTTGAATGCATCCACTCTGGAGAACACCATGGGTTTGTCATTCACAGGTGTCAGTTCACTTCATTTAGACTGGCAGACCTGTAGGGATCTCACACTAATGAGGAAGCAAACATTTCCCTGGCTTGTTAAGAGCTTGCTGTATGTGAGCTGTTCTCAAGCCTCCAAGCTCTGTTCCCTGCAGACTGCAATTTTTTTTAAGTAATAGGAATGCACAATTAATGATGCGAGTATGCTAATGGAGTGTGCCTGGCTGTTTGTTCGCTTACAATGTATCAGTCCTGTTGAACAAAGGGAACAAAGGTCTTCACTGCTCGCAATTACAGTAGGCCTATGGGCACTATTTTAAACGATCTAAGCGCACAGTCTAAAGCGCAAGTTGCAAATTGGATTTAGGGCGTGTCCAAATCCACGTTAGCTATTTTAACGGCAGATAAACGGTCAGTGTGCCGGGCGCATGGTTCATCTCTTCATTATTCATGGGTGTGTTTTTGGCGTAACATACGATAAACCAATCTGAGTTTCATCTCCCATTCCCTTTAAAAATCCAGGTGTGCTTGCATCAAAGGTGGATTTATATTTTACCAGCGGGTTTGTTAAAGCGCTGGAGCAGACCTAGGCAATAGCGAGATTACTAAAATATGTTTATGTAGGTTACAGACTACGAAAAAACCATGACTGTCGCTAAAATCCAACTCACTCTGTGAGTGAGGCCATTTGTGAATGGTGGGGGATTTATTAAAGCTCCAGATAAAGTCACTATAGCTCCCATTCACTTATTTACGCATGTTTTCTCCAGACTTCACTGGCTGTGCAGAATATCCTCTGCCTTTCTTGTCTCCACATTAATCAATTCAGCTAGTAGCCTATCCTGCGAATAACGCAACCAGGAAGTTATCGAGTTAAACTGTTTATGGGATATTCTTCTTTCAATTGACCTTTCCCAAGCCCTGCCCCTTTCACTTGTCCTACCTAGTTACTGTAACTAGGTAGGACAAAACACCATAGAAAGCAAAACAGACAGTTAACGGAAGGTTCTGTCATATTTAAAAAATGCTTAACTGTTATTGGAGGACAAGCAAAAAGGGGCAGGGCTTGGGAAAGGGTTATGGAATGGCTTATAGCCTACTTCCTCTCTGCTTCAGAATGAAATTTCAATCATGTTGGGCCTTTCTCTTGAAGTGTTTATACAGAACATTGTCATTCGTGTTGGGCTTTTAACCTGATTCTAATCAGAATAGGCTAGTAGGGTCCATTAAATGCAGCTACTTCGATATAGCCAGCCACTACCTTTTGTCATTAGCTGAATGGGCTACATATGGATGGGCTAAGTACAGTAGATCATGTGACAAAATAATTTACATTCTGATAGGCTGTTGTGTCATGCTTTCCACATGGGTTACTTGTAAATTAGACCAATCAGCAACCAAAACCATGAATTTCAAGCGGACAGTAAATTCAACAAATTACTAAACACATTTTGCTTATAGGCCCCTTGTCTTCATAGGCCCTGGGGCTTCAGCCCAGGTAAGCCTGTGCATTAAAGCGGATTTGCACCTGCTGTTCTGTCAGGAAATATATTTAGGCATTTTCATATTGTCAAGCTCAATTAAATTCTGTCCACCACCAAATAATGTTATTGCTGGCAGCTGGACAATGTGGTTATAAGTTGTAAAATACATTTTCTTGTCACTCATAGACACACCCAGTGGCCGGCTGTATCCAACACATTATACTGACAACAACCAGACATTAAAAGGAATTTAGCACATATTTTTCCTGCCAATATTTCCACCATTGGTCTTTTTATTATTGTGTTGGTTTTATACTTCCATGTTGGAGGATTTGAAATTACCCAAGATAATTTCTGAAAAGAATGAGAATTGTAATGGTGGTAGTTTAAATAACCCAGAACTTATTTAAAATTATTAACAATAAACTTGAAAACAGATCCATAGTCTCAACAAATTATTAGTAGTTTAACAGAGATGGTTTTGTTCTGGTAAACTGTAGGCTCCATTCCATATCTCTAAATCCATTCATCAATCCATTTATTCTCATCCGCTTATTTGTAGTCAGGTCGCAGGGGCATCAGCTCCAGAAGGGGACCCCAAACTTCTCTTTCCCGAGCCACATTAACTGACTGGGGGATCCTGAGGTGTTCCCAGGCCAATGTGGATATATAATATCTCTATAGTCCTGGGTCTTCCCCAAGGCCTCCTTCCCGCTGGACCTGCTTGGAACACCTCCCTAGGGAGGCACCCAGGTGGCATCCTTACCAGATGCCCATACCACCTCAACTGGCTCCTTTCAACGCACAGGAGCAGCGGCTCTGCTCTCCTCAAGGATAGCCGAGCTTCTCACCCCATCTCTAAGGGAGACGCCCGCCACCCTCCTGAGAAAACCCATTTTGGCCGATTGTAGCCGTGATCTAGTTCTCTCGGTCATGACCCACCCTTCATGACCACAGGTGAGGGAACGGAAGTTGCCGGGTATATCGAGAGCTTTGCCTTCTGGCTCAGCTCTCTTTTTGTCACAACGGTGCAGTAAAATTATTATAATACCGCTCCTGCTAACAACCTATCCCAGCGCCACCCGTCTAAACCAGAAAATCGAACAAATGGCCAAAGAATCAGCCAACCGATCAGCCAACCGATCAACATACTAATCAGCTGATTAATAAACCATGCCAACCATAAATATCCAAGTGAGTTAACAGAGCCATTTAAACCACCCATACTGGTTAGGTCTGTCTTCCCTCTGACTAACAAAAACCCACACTAACTAACTCAAACCCTGTCTTTGAATGGTTCATTGGTGGGAAGAATTAAAGCATGAATCCCAAGACACAGGTAGGCGATCAGCAAGCTGACAACCCCCCAACACAGCCAAGGAATGCCCCCTGAGCCAACTCTTTGCTCAAAAATAACAAACCGACACATCCACACACAGCAGACAGTGTTGCTACAACCTAACAGGGAAGACCACACCAAAAACAAATAGAACATGTAACATTAAGGTAACAAAGCAGCTCACCAGAATAGAAACAAACAGCACTACAAAACAAATCACAAAACAGACCCCGGATAAGCCTTCATGTCACGACCTGTCTTAAGGACCATAAACTAAACGAACACAAACACTAAACTAACTAACAGAATAAAAAACAGAATTAGGTGTGAATCTCTGTAGGTGTATGTGCTGAATGTCTGTGGCAGGTATTGCATGCTACCCGAACTAAGCCACTACCCGAACAGCATGTGTGGTGCCAGGAGAGTCACACAGACAGTGTGCTGCAACAGGTGCATTTAATTAGCCTAATTCTGGCCCACACAGCCAATAAGAGCCACAGGTCTGCTAAAACAAAGCAGGGCTGTAACAAACTCTCACACTAAACCACGACTTTGATATAGAGAGCAGATTTTTTTTGTTGAGTTAACATGTTGGATAGTGTCAAGCGCAACGCCTAGAGTAATAAGAGATTAGCCAAACCTTCTTAAATATAATTCATAAACATGAATTCTCAGGGGGACTTGTGTTTTGATTAAATTCATGAGAGCAGTAATTGGTACGATTACACCTGCTTCTCCTCATCTCTTTATACTTACATTATTTCTGTACCTCCCTCACTTTTTAAATGAAAGTGTTTGTTGTTGTTTTAAATACAGTACTACAGTATACACAAAGGAGGTTGTTGCTCAAAATATGTGCTTTTAATTGGAAACGATTTCTCATTCCTTTCTCATCTTTGCATTGGACAGTTCACAACACTTTTATGCACAAATTAACATTTATTTTGTATTTATATTTATATTTTCGAAATAACTTTCTGTATCAAAGTGAGCAGTATGCTCCTCAAGTATTTATGGAGGAAGATGATTCAAAATAACCACAGATACAAATGTGTTATGGTTATGTTTTGTTTACATGTCTATTCCTATTTTCTACATGTCTCAAATGTGTCTTATGAGCACGTCCTACGCATTCAGCAATCATAATATATTCACAGAGATTGCCACTCTGTGACGTGTTGGATACTCTGGCTGCTATGTCAAAAAAATATGATGTTGAATTATTTTGACAGCTGCATGGTTTGGGTTCACTGTTTTCATCAACGTTACCTTCTGCTGTGGAGATCACTTCTTCATATAGTAAATCTAAACAAAATGCTTTACTGTAGCATGTAGCCTTTCCATCTAATGGATGGTTGCATATATACGTTAGTTGGCAGTTATATACTGTGCATGGTTTCTCAAGAACAGTTGTCTCAAGAACTCGTTTTACACCACCTAGTTTGCATTTCAGTGTCAGTTCTCTTGGAAAATATAACATAGAGCCTTCAAAGATTTCGCCCAAGGCTCTTTAAGTTGTGGTGCGACAGATATAACATTTGTCCCCAACCCCAATTAATTTCTTGATTATATTGAAAGGAAATAATGTGGGTTCTGGCAACTCTTCACTTGCGGAGGGAGCTGCCTGTGTCTGTTATGGCTCCACATTGCATCACTTACAGTCACTATGAGCCACAGTTTAAAAAGGTCCGCTGTCTTGTATTTCTGTGGTGACGTTTGATCCAGGATCCCAGTCAAGACAGAACATTGTGCCTGCCTGTCACATAGAGATGGAAATAAGCAAAGTATCCAACCAGAGATATCTAGTTACAGTAAGAAAATATTACACAAGAATCAACATAATATTATGACCAAAAAGAATGTTACACCTAATCTTAAAATGTAAAACATGTTGTAGGCTTGAATATTCCAAGCACTTGCATTATAGTTCCCCAGGACACAATCACTGTTCATGTTTGAAACACCGCTGTCTATGGGGAGGGGTAGTGAACGATGGTCCAATATATTGTTGGGGGGGAGTAGAGAGGAGTGCCAGCCACACATTTACAGTACGCTCACAAGGGGGCATGCACATTTTCAACCACTAGAGCTAATGTACATACCAAATAAAGGAGTGTCCCTTTACTATCAATGGAAACGGACAATAAAAGAGCCGATAGAATGTCTTGCACTGCCATAAAAACAGTTTGCAGGCGTGAGATAGCCGCCAAACCTTAGTAAAGCTTATCACCTTGTCCCAGTACGCTTGTCAAGCCAGCAGACCCTGCTACTCATAACAACAAAAAAAACATGGCATTTTCAGTCATGTCAAGCTGGCCATGGTATTCATATCTCTAATTGAATAAAGATGGAGTGAGGCCAGTGATGAGAAAGAGCAGGAAAGTCTGGTGTGTGATTTAATGACCCGAGTGATTTATGGCGGTGGATAACACCCTGCTCAGAGCCATGTGGGTGGCATGCCAGAGGAACAGCTCACGCATGTGCCCTTTCCACTGTTCCTTCGTCAGTCCTTAGGGCAAACACGCACTGCACAGCAGCAGTGTCGTAAATTGTAAGCAAACAGATGAGTCTGGGGCGAGGGAGTGGAGCGGAGAGGATTTGACCTGTTTAAGCGTTTCTGTAATGCAGTGGTTGGCAAAATGTTTGACCCATGAAGACAAATACTGTGTGTGCAACCAACTTTCCTACGACACAAAAATACTGTCCAAGGTAAGAAACAGAAATAGAAAAAGGTATAATAAAATGGTACAAAGAATTGATTAAAATGACCTAGAATGGCACTAGTGAGTGATAATACATTAATTAGTTGTTTCTTATGAAAAGTTGCAGAAATACTCAGATATGTGTCCATGCACCATTGTATGGTTAATTTATATGTGCTTTCACATGCTGACGCCCAGGTGCATACACTAATATTGATCAATAGCTGCCATATGGTTTAATTAAGGGGTGTCCACATTTTTTTGGTCATGGGTCAAAAAAAGATTTTTAGACTCCTTGCAGGACAGATAATTTTTTAAATGTTAATAAAAAAAAATTTTCCAGAAAAATCGACAGTGGTTTGACAATTTTATTCCTAATCATGGAAACGTGGGTCTGTCCCTTGCCGAGTGCAGGTTTTCAGAAAATGCCCCTTTTTGGCTACACCACACATGTAACCAGTAGGTCAGTCAAAGCACGAAAGTGTATAGCAGCGGATGCCAAAGCCGATCCAAAAAAGTTTATTTTTTAATAGACCACCTTTTTTAGTGCAAGTTTACCAAAAGGCGACTATCAATATACATATTATCCTCTGGAAATAACCGCTTTAGGATTTTCTATTTTAGAATCGGTATACTTCTCCGGGAACCATCACCTTATCGTGGTGGAGAGGTTTGTGTGTCCCTATGATCCTGAGAGCTGTGTTGTCTGGAGC
>JAODTR010081513.1:0-14747 GCA_025399935.1 Amblyopsis rosae | reverse complement strand
AACTAAACTACACTCCTATCAAACTAAACTAAACAAAACAAACTAAACTACACTCCTATCAAACTAAACTAAACAAAACAAACTAAACTTCACTCCTATCAAACTATCAAACTAAACTTCACAGTAGGCTAACCTCAGATGGTGACTGGAGGTTGTAGTAGGATACACTGGTGATTCTCTCCCACCGTGTCCTCTTCAGGCTTCTCTCCAGTGGGCGTACCCAGCCAGTGACTGTCTACTATGCTGACCCAGGTGAGGACAGCCCTGTGCCTGCGGCCATGTGTCTCTGCGTGCAGATGGGTCCACACCAAAGAGAAGGGCAAGCCCCTCATGCTCAACCCTCGCACCAACAAGGCGAGTGGGGTCACCCTGTGTTACCATTTGTCTATTCAGTGTTTCTGCTGACAATCTCTTTCTTCAGTCAGTTTCTGTCTTAACGTCTTGACCTTAAACCTACTGTAGAAATACAGGGGGGGAAAGTAGTAGTAGTAGTAGTACTAGTACGGTAGTAGTAAAAGTGTCAAAATAGATGTTGTGTAACTTGTCATGGGGAGCTATACTTCCCATAACAATGTCTCTCTCTCTCTCTCTCTCTCTCTCACACAATGTGTGTGTGTGTGTGTGTGAAGGGAATATTGCTATTATTTAATATATCTCAGGGCAGCAGGACTAACCTGACTGTAAGGCTGTAGTGTGCAGGCCTGGTGCTGGCATGAAGCATTTGACACATTTTGCCAAGCTGCTCAACTATGCGGAGCTGTGTTTAATAACCACTACATGGACACCTGAGTGGGCTGTGCGTTAGTGGGAACCGACCCGTTGATTGGAGAGTCATTCACACTAGACTGCTGTTGTCTGACTGAAAACAATTGTAAGGCATGCCCTAAGATCAAATGGTTATTAGTCTGGAGCTGTGGATGTGTATTGACAACAGAGGTGCGTTCAGAATTGGCAAACAGTGGCGAACGTTCGCGGCGAACGTGTTTGCTTTGAACTTGAATTTTGAACGATTTGTGTAAACATTACAAAAATATTAGATTTAAACTGTCACCCTTTATCCAGCTTCAACGTGTGTTCGCCGAGGACTACCTGCTCAAACCGTTTGCTTTTGTCCGCAAACATTTTCGGTGAACACAATGCAAACGCACAACTATTTAAATATGTTTGCAAATGTTTGCTATGTTCAGCAATTCTGGTATAGAGAAGGACTAGAGTGTATGTACTACTTTAGCTTCATTTAATGCACCTTCATGTGACACTGTTTACATCTGATTTTAATCAATATATTACAGACAAGGCGTAGAAGACTACAGTGCAGGTAGAATAGGCAACCTTGATGGTGTTTCAACTGAAATGCATTATCAGCATGCATTATCAGCTTCGTACACATAAGCCGGCTAGCCATACAGACGCAGCGCGCGCACACACACACACACACACACACACACACACACACACACACACACACACACACACAGACACCGTATAAACTCACATGTGCATTCCATGTGATGCCTGTTATGACCGACTCATTCTGTGGCTCTTGTTACATGCTGAGACCATATAACTATAAAAGACACACACCCACACATGCATGAACATGACATACTATGCTTTGCATTCGCCCTCCTTTTCTCCTCCTCCACTGGGTGTTTCAGTCCATCTTTATTGGCTTCTCGGAACTGAGTCTCCTCCCTCGCCCATATTTACGTCTACAAAATGACTCCCTCCTTCCTTAGCCAGCCTCACCTCTTGGTATACTTGCATGGTACACCCTGGCCTCACATCTTCAACCCTAACCTTTTAAGAAAGGTCAGGAAAATGTAAGAGGACACATTATGACTATGCTCATGTTTCTCTGAAAGTTATTCTGTGTTCGACTACTTCTCTCACACTGATGAGGGCAAGCCGTTACACAGGTTGTCTTTTATTATTATCCTGAGAGATTCAGCTGTAATCCACTTCCTGGTTTGTTGCAGTGCAGCTACAGCGCACTACTGTAGTCTGTGCCTGCCCGCGCAATGACAAACAAGGATGTGGAATGTGGCTGGACCTTGTGATCAAAATACAAAAATGCAACCAAGGATGTTTATACAGCATTAACATTGCATACTTTAAAATAACACACTATGACCCTATTAGACTCAATAATCTGAAATTAGTTTGAATTGAATTTGATGGAGAAGCTGCTAGTTTGAACCCCGCTAACCAAGTGTCGAGGTGTTCTTGAGAAAGAAACCTAGCCTGACATTTGCATGGCTGACACCAATGGCGGTGTATTCTGTTACCCTACAACCCTTGTAGTTTCCACTAGGGTTTTCCTGTCTGCTATGGTAGACAGTCCTCTCCCTATCACTGTATTGACCAATCACCCCACCGCCCCGCATACCTTCAGGGCATGGCCTTCAGCCTACAGGAGCGACAGATGCTGGGGATGCAAGGTTTGTTGCCCCCCAAAGTGGAGACACAGGACATGCAGGCCTTGCGCTTCCAGAGGAACCTCAAGAAGATGGCCGACCCTCTAGAGAAGTAAGGCCCTCCGTAGGGGTGGGAATCACCAGAGGCCCCATGATATGATATTATCATGATGTTTCTACTTTATCCAACTTCAAATTATATCCTCAAAGGAAATCTTTGTCAACATCAGTTTGTTCATCTCACATATATTGTATTGCTGAAAATTTTTATTGTCAAGCCGATTAACTGACATGAACATGTCATAAATATTGTATACACAAAGATACATTCTCATGTGCAATTTATATAATGAAATTGCAATACTTGGCGTCTGTGTATCGATACAGTATTGCCATGGGAAATATGATACTATGCTGTATCGATTTTTTTTACCCCACCCCTAGCCCTTGTGGTTTAAACATTGTGTTATATGGCCCCTTAATAGTGTGTTTATGTTGTTATTAAGTAATCATCTTCATCAAAGCTTCCTTTATCCACCTCTCCTACATCCTTTCTCCTCTGTGTGTCCTCCTCTGCTTCACGTCTTCGTACACAGGTACATCTACCTGATGGGTATCCAGGAGAGGAATGAGAGGTTGTTCTACAGAGTGCTGATGGAAGACATCGAGGAGCTGATGCCTATAGTGTACACGCCCACTGTAGGCCTGGCCTGCACTCAGTATGGACACATATTCAGGAGACCCAAGTAAGAATGTCGGTGCGGACATTGTATTGGTAGTAGTAGATAAAAGCGTTAGTTCTTCATGTTTAACACTCACTATGCTGGCTCTTGTACAAAATGTCTCCATCTGGTGTATGGAACTACATTACAGAACTGTTCTTCATGCTTAAAAATCACTCACTGCTAGCACATTTACAAAATGGCTCTATCAAGTGGATGGAACTACATTACAATACTCTTTCCATGAGGTCATACTCCATGGTGCATTGACAATACACGCCTTGGTTTAGGCTAAGCTGCAGGTTTGCTTCAGACCACATAGAGTAGCAAGGGAGATCAGGAGACCATGTGTGGGTATCAACATCAGAAGGTATCAACATGTACTAATCTCTAACCTACATCTAAGCTAATGAGAGCGCAACAGCCCCCATGTGTTTATTTGTAATGATTGCCGTGCATTGTTGTCACCCATTGGATCTTAAGCAACCTAGCCGTTGTCGATACAGCAGCCAATAAGCATGTTTGTTTTCTTACAAGAGGCCTGTTCATCTCCATTCTGGACAAAGGACACATCCGCTCCATCCTGGACAACTGGCCAGAAACAAATGTTGCAGTGAGTACCTGAGACCTGTGCCATAGTAACATCACTTCAGCTGTATTCTATAGCTGTAAGTCATGAGAACGCCACCTTTACTATTGCTGCCTGAGGAAGTATCTCACACATTAAAAGCATGGTTAGTCATTCTTGAGAATGCCTGCTCACTTCGACCTCAAATCAACACGATATCCCTCCGCAGTGCTGCCCCACACATTGAAACACATTGGCCCTCATTTATCAATCTAACGTTGAAACCTGCACAGATCCGAGCGCAGAATTCATCTTACGATAGCGTTCATGTGTGATCTATGAAACCGTTCTCATTTCGCCAAACAAGCGTAAGAATGATCGCACGTTGATAAATGTGGCGGTGGAAAACAGGTGTCATTTAAATACAACACCCTTAAATTTGCTGGATTTAGAGGCCTTGCCCCTAGAGTTTATGCCGTGGAGAGTTGTAATACGCTTAAGAAGAGACACTTCTCTGACCGGCTTGAAGAAGAGGTATGCGAAACAGCTAGACTCACACACCACTATTGTGCTAGTCTGTTAATGGTAGTCGACAAGGCTACTATAGTTTATAGCCGATTAAATAGCCTAGTGGAGTTAATTTATTTGTCCATTTTAATGACGTTTCAGATAAATCACAGATTGTATGGTGTTCAGTCTTTAAAAAAAATTAAGTTAACCTGAATAGTGTATCACATAAATAGACTACAATGTTTAATGTTACAAAATCATTTTCTGTGTCCTGTTGGCTATCGAATAACCTACCTGCCTAACCTAACATTATTAGGCTACTACATTTTATCAACAAAGCAACGAATGTGGTGTGTATCCCAAAGTCGGGGCTGCGCTGACTACTATCTATAGGGCTCTCTGGGCACAGGCTATTTTCTGTCTGCATCAAATGATCAAATAACACTCTGTTAATCTGCGCTATCGGTGCAGAACACCGCAGGCCAGTGCACCTTTCTCCGTCATGCTACAGTTCCTTCCACTGATATAGACACATATATTTACAAAATATAATATTTTGTCATTATCTATACAGCCTATATTTAACAACCCGATATGGGTTGATGTTTAATGAATATGTGGATGCTTAAATGCCTGTCAGATAAGCCTGGTCTGAAAATAACTCAGTTATTTCTCCTAATAAATATTAGATGTTTATTTATTGCTTCATTTTAATGATGTTTCTTCGGCCTAAATCATAGATAAGTGGTGCTTACTGCTTACCCTTTAAAATATGTGAACCTGAATAGTCTATCACACATTGTAGCCTAGGCCTACAAAATGTTCAGTTTTGCCAAACATAACTATTAACACTTCACTTTATCCTACATGTTAGAAGCAATGAATGAGGTTGTGGTTCCTAAGTGGAGCCCGGTTTGGGCTGCGCTGAGCATGCATATTGACTACGGCTGTCTGGCAATCGACTAGATGGTCAGCATCGCATAATCAAATAATAACCTGTTAACCTGCGCTATATTATGCAGAACAGGCCAAAATTATATTGCTTTCTCTGGCATGCCACATGCGGGGTATAGCTTCCTCCCGCAGACTACGCTGGTCTTAAGAAATATAATATTTTGCCGTCATATATTTAAATTAACATATAGTTTAAATACATTAATATGCTTTAAAGCATATCAGTGGCAGCCTATGGTCTAAAAACAACTCAGATTTCTGTCATAAGCACGTTTCATAAATGAGGGCCATTGTGAAGCCAAGCAGCATTGTTGTTGTGAGCGGCATTCGCCACTTTGTTTACGTTGCTATTTACGGAGCCAGGGCCGTGTAGAAGTACCTGATTATTTTGTATTTATTTTTCTACTGTCAGAGCGTCTGAGAGAGCACCCTCAAGCTCTGCCCCCCACATTGGACACACAAGTGCACTGTGTTTGTTCCCGTTTATAGAGCCAGGGCTGTGTAGGAACACCAGATCATTTATTTCAGCGCGCACATAGAACGGGATGCTCGCCGACCGTGGGGATATATTCATTGAATTTTACAAAAAGTGTATTAGTTTACAATCGCAGACTACACTTTTAAAGGACAGCAGATGAAGACTTTATTCAAACCTGTAGTACTGTATGGTACATTACTGCATGGATTGTGGTCAATAGTGCTAGCTAAATGAAAAGGTGTCGGTTTCCTGAAATGGACAATACACCTGCCCACAGACCGTTTCTGATTTAGCTACCTGACGCACTAACTGTATAAAAAAGCTATTATGAACAGTGAACACTGTATTTATAGTCAGATGAATCACTGCTATTACTGCTGGAATAAAGTCTACATTCCGGTTTTGTGGTGTTTGTGTGTTCGTCACCTAATTATCTCCCATTTAACTGTGGACAAGAGTCACATGGCTATGTGGTTGGTTTCATTGTGTTTGTGTCCTCTCGTCCCTCCGACCGCCCACCAGGCAGTGGTAGTGACCGACGGAGAGCGTATTTTGGGACTGGGAGACCTGGGGGTTTACGGCATGGGGATCCCCGTGGGAAAGCTATGCCTGTACACTGCCTGCGCTGGCATCAGACCGGAGAAGTGCCTGCCCGTGGTGATAGACGTCGGCACGGACAACGAGGTATGATCCACCGCGTGTGTGTGACAGCCGGTGGGAGCGCGTGAATGCTTTCAGTACTGGATAGGGCAAGGCCTGTCATTTTGTCTGTGCTGTGTTTAGGGCCTCCTCCGGGACCCGTTCTACATGGGCTTGTATCAGAAGCGGGACCGCTCTCAGGCATACGACGATCTGATCGATGAATTCATGGAGGCTGTGGTGCAGAAGTATGGCCAGGACACGCTGATCCAGTTTGAGGACTTTGGGAACCATAATGCATTCCGCTTCCTCCGAAAGTACAGGGAGAAATTCTGCACTTTTAATGACGACATCCAAGGTTTGCATTTGAGTTGTTGTCACTCACAACCGTTTCTGCTCCGAGTAAAGACACGTGGATTGCAACTTTGAGAGTACATGGCCCAGCTGTGCCTGGGTGCTCTGTGGCTCGCAGTCCTCTAGCATTAGAGCTTGACCATTGTACAATTTCATATACTTCTATTTAGTCTGCCATATCTCAAAGAAGACAGCAGACTGCGCAAACCATTTGGTTAATGTTGCCATGGGAACTCCCAAGTTTGAAAAGAGGCATCAGAATGTAATAAAAAACAAAATTAATATTTTCACCCCATATATTATCACTCTCTGGCGCTGCTCTCATCATGGCAATCCAAAAGTATAGCCATCATCTCACTCCAGCAATACTACCCAGTACTATACCAGTAAGATAGCCTAGCTGTTGTACTAGCCTTACTGTGTTGGTCCGTTGATGAAAAGGCATTCTCTGCAATTAACTGAGCGTCCGGTCCTCTTCATGTGATATCTCCATTTCACAAAAAAACATTTATCTCAAATTGATTATTTAGTCCACTGATATTATCTTGATTTGCTATAGTATTATTGCTCCGTCAAGTCCTACTGTGTGCTGGTGGGTAAGCAACAGTAGCCTACAATTTGTTTGGCGGTAAGCTCAGCACAATGCTAGTCACAAACAAGTCACAACATAGCAGCAGCATACTGGTTAATTCACAATTGGAGCATTCTGAATTAGTGGAATAATGGGCAAATCTTTACAGAACGCCCCCCCTCCATCCCATATCAAAATATGATTGCTATTGAATCAAACATGCCCCCATTCACTTGAACGTGGAAGACACTGGCGTCGGGAATCAATTTGTACATTAAAGGGCCCGCACTATGCCATAGTTGGAAAGAAGTTCAGACTATTCTGCCTAGCAACTATCACAAGAAAACTTGTGATTGGTTCATTTTCCCCCTGTTTGCTTTCATGGAATGTAGCTTTTAGAAAACAGTTTAAGTGTCAGAGAACAGTCTGCTGCTTACTAATGTTTCACTTTAACTAATCACAATTATAATATAGTTTAGTTTATAAATCTATCAAACATACAGTATATTATGTTGGGCCTTCACTGAATACCTTGATGGCCCTGAGGGTTCCCCTGTGGCTTTCATGGACAGTTCTGGGAGAGAGGGGTCTATTAACACCATAGCGGAGAGGACCGTTTGAACGGAATGTCAACATTACACACACAATACAATTTAGAAACACTCTCACCGTAAGTCAATGTATGTACAGTATGTGTATAAGAGGGATGTTGAGTTGGCGGTTACAGGCAGCAGATCAGCATTTGGTGAAACAAATTCATACAGTTCAGTATTTTGTAGAACCTAACTGCTGTAGAATACTGTGTGTATCTGTATCTATCTGTAGGCACTGCAGCAGTAGCCCTGTCTGGGCTATTAGCAGCTCAAAGAGCCACTGGGAAATCTTTCACTGAACACAGGGTGCTCTTCCTGGGAGCTGGAGAGGTAGACTGCTGTTTATAATGTGTTCATCATCTTCATAATCTATATCCAGTGATTAGCTAACCTCTGTCTTTACTTCTTCCTGAATCAGGCAAGGTTCCACCATGATGTGATTATATTACTGATGATGATTATATTACTTTAGGATTACATGTAGAGAGTGCAGATAATTATGATATGTAGACCTCTGTTATTCATTGTGGTTTTAAAGCTTTAGCCTAATAACACAAGAGGAAGATGAAATGTATTTATATAGTGCTTTTCTCAGACAAAAGTCACAAAGTGCTTCACATTAATGGATAAACACAACAAATAAATACAGCCAGTAATAAAACATAATCATTGTAACCAGACAAGTCTGTTTCTATGACACAAAACTGTTACAATAGTAACAGGATAAAAGTACCAGTAGAGTGCTGCCTACCGGCCTGCCACTGTTAACACATACAGTACACAATATACAGTACATAAATACTGTATATATTTGTATTTATATACACACACACACACACACACACACACACACACACACACACACAACATTACAGAAAACAATGCTCTATATAAACAGGTAGGGTAGGGGGTTTCACTTCACATCCAATCTGCATCTCCCCTGCCTGAATGTAGTAGTGTAGTTATTCAATAGGACAATATTAGACTGCTGTACAAACCACCAGCTATGTGCAACTATGAGAGTAGAGCTGGGTGTCACTGAACAGGTGCAGATTTACCCAGTCAATTTATAATGGGTAGCTAGTACAGTATAGTAAAATACGGTATGTGTGGTGTTTCTCCACAGGCTGCCCTGGGCATTGCCAACCTTATTGTCATGGCGATGATGGAGACAGGCATGTCCCAGGCTGAGGCCAGGAATAAGATATGGTTGTATGACAAACATGGACTACTAGTAAAGGTCTGTATTTGGGGCATCTCAAAATGATGTTGTTTGACGGTGCATGCATATGTACATTTATGTTATTTTGACAATACTGAAGCTGCCTTATAGCCTCTGGAGACCATCAACCAGTCATGCCTAGTGAGAAAATAGTTGGAGAAGGTATTATACAGTGGAGTTTGTCAGTTGATGATTGCACCTGTGTTTTAATCCAAAAACCTGCGATTGGTTTAAAATTGTCCAACTGCCAGGCTCAAAACAGATTAACACCTGGGTCTTGGCGGCAGCGATATCACGAGGTGTCTGAGACAGCCAGAGGACTGTATTGAAATTATTTGCAGTATAGTGGTTGTGGTATTACTGTTAACACTGTGTGTCTGTAGGGAAGAGCCGAGGAGATGGATGGTAACCAAGAGGCATTTATTCACGACAATCCAGGGGATGTTCAAAGCTTCCTAGATGCTGTCAACACCATCAAACCCTCTGCCATCATTGGTAGAGAACTCTTCATTCTCAATGCATATTTTATTTATTTTTTTTATTGCTTCCGTTAAATCTAAATGTATTACCTTCTTGTTGGGTATAAAATTAGCCAAGCGCATACTGTATGAGACATTACATTCAATAGTTACACCCGGTGCAATGCGGCGCCAAATATGTAAGTGTCTTTGCTTGTTTCACACCGATGTGTCAATTTGGCACTGGTTTATTGTATGTTACATCCAAAACACACCAATGAACACACCATTTGAACCATGCGCTGTGACTGTTTTTGATGCTTAACATAACCACAGTTGTTAAATCAACACAATTTATTTACTGTGGGAATCGTTCAGCAAGTGTCACATCAGACATGTTTTAGTCTCATTGTCCCTTCTTCTATTACTCGTAGAATGTGCCAAACTGGAAAGATCTGAAACATTTTGCAGGAGAACACAAAGGAACATAGGAATTAAAGGCAGGTTTATTCGTTCTCGACCACGCTTGCTAACTTAAAGCTCAAATTATACCAGTATCCCATCGCAGCGCTGCCCCACACATTGAAACACATTGTGAAGCCAATCGGCTTTGTTGATGTGAGCGGTGTTCGCCACTTTGTTTGTTACTATTAACAAAGCCAGGGCTGGGTAGAAGTACTGCATTATTTTTTCAGCACAAACAGAATGGTAAGCTAGTGAAATGCAAGAAGATATTTGATTATTTTAACTAAAAGTGTATTAGCGTACAATTAGCTTGCAATAGCTGACTATATTACCTTTAAGGGACCCTTAGTGCATTTTGAGGTCTGTGCGTCATGGCATGGATACCCAGCTGCAGCCCAGCCAAGCGGCAGAGGTAACTCCAAGGTGCCTACAAGCCACAAGCACTGATTTTGGAGGCCAGATGTGGCTCTCCAGCCCCTAAAGGAGTGTCCTCCTTTTCATAACATCTCTGGTTATAATAAATGGGGTTTAAAGGCTCCACACGGAATGCAATGAACATTTAGCTCAGTAGTGGCTGACTTCCAGTCGAATGCTGCATTACAACAAGGAATAAGGAAAAAGCAGGTTTCTGTCCACCCTCTGTCAGGTGTGTCTGGAGCTGGACGACTGTTCAGCCACGATGTCATCAAGGCCATGGGAATGCTGAATGAGCGACCAATCATCTTTGCCCTCAGCAACCCAACCAACAAGGCTGAGTGCACAGCAGAAGATGCCTACACTCTCACCAATGTAGCGTATATACACATATATATTTAGAGCTGTGTGCTATTGTAGTTGTTCTCCTACTCTCATTATATTGTGGTAACTTGTATGGATCTCTACTCAATCTGCAGGGCCGGTGCCTCTTTGCCAGTGGCAGTCCCTTTGACCCAGTGACTCTAAGTGATGGCCGTGTCCTCACCCCAGGACAAGGGAACAATGCATACATTTTCCCAGGTAGGAAGCTAAAATAAAATAGAATATAAACTAAGACAAAATGTCGTCCTAAACGTTGATTGCGAATATTTGACTCCAATTCGTTACCACCAATAGGGAAAGGGGAGGGGGGTGGTCGGTTCTATACTCACAGTAATTTAACAGCTAGCTGACATTAACCTAGTACATATTCACTGCAAACTGCAGTCTCCAAATGGCCCTTTTCAGATGTTGATCAATGCTACTCTTTCTTACAGATGTCAAAATAATATAACTAACAGAGACATTATCGATTTTAAATAACCACCTAATGACCATTAGACAGAACAGGATATCAAAGCATACAGAAAACACCACATTTCAGTTCTGACACAGCTGTGTTGTGTTGCAGGTGTGGCCCTGGCAGTGATTTTGAGTGGAGTCAGGCATATCAGTGACACAGTGTTCCTGGAGGCTGCCAAGGTCTGAATACACATTTTGTTTTTTCCGGACTGTAAGTTTCACTGGAGTATTAGTCACACTTATCAAAAATGTGCTGTCAAAAAGAAGAAAGAAAACTATAAGTTGCATTTATATTCTTTGTTGCCAGTTTATGCAGTAGTCAAAATGCACATAAGTCGCAGAAGCAACCAATATAGCTAAAATAAAAACCCAACTTTTAGTCTGGAAAATAAGATCCATCACCTCACAAAACCTATTTATCGTGTATTTTTCCAATCTCTTCAATTGTTTACAACTCATGAAATTGTGTGTTCCCCTCCTACCAGACCCTGTCTGAACAGGTAACAGACAAAGAGCTTGCAGAAGGCAGACTTTACCCTCATCTCTCCGACATCAGAGAGGTTTCGATCCAAATGGCTGTTAAAGTAGGTGTTAGAAATATTATATATTAGTTGGAAATACTGGTGCCTAACATTGACCGCTTATTTTCCTTAATACATTTGAGTTATTGTTTCATTCATCATGAACTTTCACGCTAACCTTAACCAACCCTTACCCTGTCCAACCTTGAACCCATCTACAATCAAAGGTTTGTGTATAGAATACTGCCTTCAAATTGCAGTTGAATTAACATAGCCGTCTGTGGTAATTTTGTGCAACCTTTCATACCTCTAATTTTCTGACTTGACCTAATGTCTGTATCTATTTCAGGTAGTGGAGTATGTCTATGCTAAAGGAATGGCGTTTCGATACCCTGAGCCTGTGGACAAGAACAGATTTGTGCGCTCTACTGTGTGGAACACTGACTATGACTCCTTTATGCCAGACATCTATGATTGGCCAGATGTTAACTTTACTCCCAAGAAATAGAATATACTAAAATCCCCACTCCCATAACACCAGTGTTGTATTTATTTATTTTTTTATCTAACTTGTTCTTAAACATGTTAGGCTCAACACTCTTAAGCTTATGTTAGCTACATATCTTGCTACCCTACCATACTGTTATACCGTACATTTGGTCCAAAACTTTTTATATTTTAGTATTTATAATAGACTTTCTGACCATTGTGATATTTGTTTATCATATCTATATAAAGCGGTTTACATCAAGACTCCTTTTGTGATTCATATTACCATGCAGCTCAACAAAAATACCAACCTTAGAACTGACTGACCCATGGGCCATGGTCAACTGCAGACTCCACACCTTTCAGTGTTCTTATGTAAATGGTAATACCACTCCAGTTGTGAAATAGCAATACCAATGTTCACATACTCATACTGCATGCATATAGCCCAGAAATGTCAAGTATGTGTTCATCAGTATTGTGTATTTTTGTAATAACGAAGTTGTAACTTTCATTGTACTGCTTCTTAATTCAGAGTAACACTCTTTTTATGGTATGATCATTTTTGTAAATTTGATTCATGAGATGCCTTGTAGAAACACACCATTAAGACTGTCTAGTATGTTTTATCCTATTATGATACAGTATAGACTTATTCATTTTTCATTGCGTTTCACGTACACAGATGTACAGTAAGATCGTATTGTGTAATCCTCATCAATACTGTTATGAATTGCATTTTTTTTATAGCATAGATTTTCTAGTGTCTGTTGGATATAAATATACTGCAAAGTATCAATTAACAAATATACTGTAATCCCTGATATAATTACTTTATTTGATTTTATGAGACGGGCCAGCAATTTCATTAGGCTATGAGTTATGCAGACACACACCCAAATGCGCGCATGCACACACACAAACAATCTTTCAAGCATGTGTTCAGTGGGGAATTGGTTCTCGGGGCCTTATTTTGTATGTGCAGGACTGTAATGACTGCACTATCATGGGTAGGCTAATAACCAAACCAACCTGATGTGAGATATTTGTTTCTGTGTAGTAGGGTAGGGTGGTCACCTCCAAAATCTAAAACGACATAAGTATACAATAATTGTACTTAATTATAAAATTATTGTTATATTTGGCAGGATGTTTCAGTGAATGATATTTTATGTAAAATTGAATTAGGTTAACATGTTTTATTGTGTTGTGTATCTTATTTCATCCTTTGATATGAAAGTATAGCAAAGGATGTATAGTATATTCTATGGGTCTCGAGCATGGGCGTGGCAAAATGGCACGCTAGCGCCCCCTACAGAGCAGCCCCCCGCCCTCCCCCGACAACTAGACGTACAACATTTCTGTGGAACATGTAACATGTCCAGACATACAAAAAGGATCTTGGAGCAATTCTCTACATCCAACAGGAACAAGTCGGACATTTTGAATTTAATGGTCATTTTTGCCGATTTGCACGCATTGTACTCCTAGGGAATTAATAAAATCGACTCCAAATTTGTTCTGTGTATTGTGCACACAATGGGGATTAAAACTTGTACAAACTGGGAGTTTTCACTGATGGGCGTGGTGTCCGTGGCGTGGCGTGGGAAATCCATGACTTGCCGTAAAACATGTTCAGATGTGGACCACACTTTCCAATTATGACAATAATCCGGCCGTGAAGACAATTATATGTCAAGTGTCACTCAAAGTTATAGCGCCACCTACTGGTGAATGTCATGTCAGTCATTTGTCAGCAAATGTCAATTTTTATTCTCCAAGGTACTGCTACTAGACAGTTTGCCACATCCACTTCAGTACCATCTCAGAATTGTCAAAAGATATGGATTATGACAATATATGATCATTGTGAGTTTTCGTTTAACGGCCTGTCCGTGGCTTGGTGACAATGTCAAATCCTTCGCCATGACACATCAAATTGTTGTAGTTTCTCTGTATCTGTACCAACCTTTAATAGATTGATAAGGGTCCGGCCCTGAACACATATACATATATATATATCCCAATATTCACAATGGGGGACCAGAGAGTGTGTGCCAATTACAGGAGAATCACACTACTTAGCCTCCCTGGTGATGTCTACTCTAAGGTGCTGGAAAGGAGGGTTCGGCCGATTGTCGAACCTCAGATTGAGGAACAACAATGGATTCCGTCCTGGTCGTGGAACAACAGACCAGCTCTTTACTCTCGCAAGGATCCTGGAGGGGGCCTGGGAGTATGGCCTTCCGGTCTACGTGTGTTTTGTAGATCTGGAGAAGGGTATGACCGGGTCCCCCGGGAGATACTGTGGGAGATGCTACAGGAGTATGGGGTGAGGGGGTCCCTTTTAAAGGCAATCCAATCCCTGTACGCCCAAAGCGTGAGCTGTGTAAGGATTCTCGGCAGTAAATCGAACTCGTTTCAGGTGGGGGTAGGTCTCCGCCAGGGCTGCGCTTTGTCACCAATCCTGTTTGTGATTTTCATGGACAGGATATCGAGGCGTAGTCGTGGTGGAGAGGGGTTGCGGTT
>JAODTR010081502.1:0-14748 GCA_025399935.1 Amblyopsis rosae | reverse complement strand
TTAGTAGCTCGGTGATGACGAGCGCCGAAGTCTGCCCGAGCCACGAGGGGGAGGAGACTCAGAGGGAGCCGTGACACATACATATATTTTGTAATTAAACATTAAATCATTATTAAATATTCGGTAGTCTCTCATGTAATAAAACTAATAAACTAATAAATTAGAAATTATATTTTACAGCAGCAAGCTAAAATACTACAATATCCTACACAATAAAAAATATTTTATTTCACAGAAAACATTGGTTGCTACAGGGATTTCCTGTAGTATTCAGTTTGTATCCACTGTATTCCTGTATCCGTGTGTGAATGTGATAGCATTGAGTGAAAAGGCCATATGACGAAGTAAATGTTTCACAATGGCCCCACATCTCACCATACCATCTCAACCATCCTCACACTCCCGTTTGTCTTTGAGCGATATGAGGTAAAGCAGTTGGTGTTATTGTGAGAGGCCTCTATGGGATGCAGATCATCGTTTCTTGAAATGCACCCTCCTGTATGGGGTGTCATATTGCTTGTATTCAAGTTCCTCATTCCATAAAACATGGAATTTTGATTGACAATAAGATCAAAACCTTTTATGTTGTTTATTGCAGGTGTGGATCATTATGTATATGGACCTACAGTATCTCTTGATCTACTTTAGTCTCAGCCTGGATCCTAAATAAATCATGTATTTTATTGTCATTAGGCTGTTTCTGTGTATTGAACACAGTCAATTGTGATTTATATGTGTTTGTGTTTAAGGACGCATTCACACTTGGTCCGTTTGTTGGTCTGAACCGGACCAGACTCGAGTGCGATTAGCCCCCTTCCCCTGCCGCCATTACATTTTTGGTTGCAAACCCGTGTCCGTTTACGTCGCTGGACAACAGCCATAGTTCTATGGCAACAACACGACACAGAAAAGGGAGCCAAAATATAAATGGAGCATCACACACACAGCCAACTTTTGTCATTCAACAGCCTATTACCCAATCGTGTTGTTATTCACCAAGCTTGATCAAAACAAACACACCTCTCCCTTCAATGGTGCTCTCCCGGCCAGAAGCAGTGCCCCATACATCGGAAACACATTGCGTAGGCTAGGATTTTGTTGTGTGCGGTCTGCACCTTTTTGTGTTACTATTTACAGAGCCAGGGCTGTAGAAACACTGGAATATTTTATCAGCATGCTTTTTGTTCTGTTGTCCTATTTGTCCTGCTGACTATGACATTTAGTGGATGTTTGAGAGCACACAACAGCTTTTCTTCGCTTTACAATCTCACATACAGAATGCAGCCAGTTAAAGGCGGGTTAAGCGATTGTAAGGTAATACAGATTTGGTCAAATTCAGCGAATATCTCCTCAAAATTTACCATGTGCATGTGCACTGAAATGAAATCCCGTGTTTCCACATCCACCTGACTATTGCTATAAAATATATATAAATTTTTTTTGCCGAGATTATAGTCTGGAAACCGTGATCACTTCAGCGTTCACACAGCCACCCTGGATTGGGGACCAATCAGTGATGATTGTTTGCGAGTTATATGAAGCGATACAAAACGTTCTAGCAATGCTGATTGGTTAAAACTACTGGATAGCATATAATCAGAGGGGTCTAGGCCCTGTAGGATGCGGCAACTGCAAACATTACCCAATGGCGCTTGTCTAGACCCTGTTCACAAAGTGAATTTTGGGTCTGGTAACATCAGACTACCAATCAGAAGCTGCACCAAGTAAATGTCTCACAAAGTATTTTATAGTATGTTTTAACTACAAAATACAAAACACTCAAGTATTTTGATAGAAAATATAAAGCCATTTTCAACAACAATATCAAATACAAATTACAAAATACTATTTTGTATTTCAAATATGTATTTCAAAAACATGTTTCATAAATACTACCCATCCCTGCCTGCGGTGATAAATACACATACAAATGTTTCTGTTTAAAAAAAAAAAAAAAACACATTCACTTTCAATGGCAAGAGACTAGAACATGCTGGCATGCAGGTAAATGTAGTATTCCTTTTTTTTATTGCAAATGTCTCCTGGAGAGCCAAATTACGTTCTAGTCTTACTAAAATAGGTCTTACCGAGTTTTAATGTCTGTGGTGTGTGTGTGTGGTGAATTGTCAGTTGGAATGCAGTAATCAGATGGTGGACAGTTGAGATGAGATGGAACAGCCAAGAGAGCAGAACTCAGTATCTTCTCTTATTATTTTTACACTTTTAACAAATAGATAATCATTTTAGAGTCTCCTATATCTTATTACAAACCATAACCAGACTTTGGGAGGCATGATGCACAGGTTTTCTGCATTCTCAATTATGTTCATAAAGAGCAGTCTATGTGCTGTTTATATGCTTTGTATAGGCTACATTATATGCATATTTATATTATCACAAAGTATGGCCAGTAAAGGTGACCTTTACAGTTTAGTAGTCTACAGTACAGTATACAGGTCTTCCATAATGTGTGATGTTATTATTATTATTATGCTTATATTTCAACTACTTATTGGAATCTAAATCACATGTCATATTATCAACCGTAGCTGAAAGAAAATAGGCAACAAAGTGATTGACAGCGCACAATATTATAATGCATATTTGAGATTTAATTAGTCAGTGATCATCTAGGAGAGACATGAATACTGGTGAATACAGGGGTAACCAGTCTCTCTCCAGCAGTCTGCTCATATCATCCATAGGACATGCCATACATTGTTCCATAAACATGATGACTACAGTACATGTACTGTTTTAAAAACCAACAAATGTATAAAACTGCAGCCCATATGGAGGTTTCCTACTTGGGGAAAAAAATTTTTTCTCTCTAAAAGTTTAAGTTTGAATTATAAACTGGTGCATTGAGTTTATGCGGCGTTTCATATTTTTTCTCATTACTGTCAGATAACAGGATTGTTTCAAGTTTTGTCAATCAGAAGGTACAATTCCATTTAGCCTACTAACATTATATTTAGGTCCCGCCACACAATCTGGTAGAAATGCATTCTAACCATGATCTTATATCTTAAACCGCAAACGGGTTTGTCACAGGTAGGTATCACTCCGCTTTTCACTAATGGCATGGCACAGCGGTGATTATTCTAACCTAACCTTCTGCTGCCAAATTATGTTATCTTCAGAAAAACAGAACATTGGAGAGAAGCTTTAAGAACTAGCTGAGATAGTTTAGCAACAGTTTTCATGTAGGCAGGGTTCATTATCAAGAACTCTTGCTAACTTCGAATTAAAATCGATGTGTGGAGCGGCCCTCCGCGGCGCTGAACAATATTTTTAAGAATGTAATCATGTCAGAGTTCCCCATCCTGGTCCTGGAGGGCAGCTGTCCTGTAACTCGTAAATACGACTTTCAAGTCTGTGGCCAAAGATCTATCACGCCGGCCAATTAGTAAGCAGCTTTAAAATAAATTGACCACCTATCAGATACATTGTTATTGCTGATGTTGTCTAAAAAAAGAAATAGCGTTAGGGGACTATTTATAGCTAGTGCTTGAGTCAAATTACATTCAGAAACCATGTTCACTTTAAATCTAACCTATTTTAATGAAATAGCTTGTTGAAGCATTGTCACACATATTATGTAGGTCATGCTAGCATCCATGCATGCCTTGTATTCCTCCATGTTTGTAGTACCATCCCACAACTCTGCAACTCTGGTATCAAAGAACATTTTGAGTTTCCCACTAGTAATTACAACTTTGAACTGACCGTTCATGTGTTCGAAAGTTGCAAGTACGATATATGCAATAGGACTTGAAGGAGGCATTAGTCATTATCGAGAACGCTTGCTAACTTGGAGTTAAAATGAAAACAATATCATTCCGCGGCACCGCTCCATACATCGAAATGCACTGTGAAGCAAAGTGTAGAACTACCGCTTGGTTGTTGTGAGTGATGTTCGCCACTTTGTTTATGTTGCTATTTACGGAGCCAGGGCTGTTTAGAGGTATCAGATAATTTTTTCAACACACACAGAGAACGGTAAGATACCGAAATGCAATAGGATATTTGGTAGGCTAAATTTGACATAAAGTGTGTTTGTTACAATTAGCTTGCAATAGCTGACTGTACCTTTAAATACAATGGTTCCAGGGTTTCTTTGATTTGTAAACTTTTTGTATAAAAGCAACAGAACATTTGAACAGAATATTCCTTTAAACTGAACATAAGCACACCAGCGTGAATACAGCTCATAAAAGCCATCTGCAGTAATTTGAAGAAATAAAATTAACATTGGACATTATATAGATATATATGTCTGTGTGTAAAATTTAACAATTAACATTCTGTCTAGTTTCATAGTTTCATTTCTTTTATCAATATCAGTTTTCTTTCAAGTAGTCGTTGGTATTTTAAACTTCTGTATTTCTCCTTTCGTTTGGTGGTTTCCCCTGTCAGGCAACACAAAACAAGTAAAACAAATTACTTTCAATCAGAACTAAAAACCTAGACAATAGGCTATACTAACTGACATTCTAATTTAGGGTGGTTTCCCAGACATTTTCCCATTATAGACTTAGGACATTTTATAATTAAATCTGTTTGTAGAATGTCATTTTTTTCACTTTACAAACACTGCAAAGGTAAGCACAATGGTTACTTGCCTTGCTTGAATGTAGCACTTAGCGCTTAGTATCTCCCTGAACACTAATAATGTATACAGTAATACTTACCATAATTAATCCAGACTTCGCTTTCCCCGATAAATCACTGAAATGGGAGACAGAGGATATTGTACCATGGTAAACATTTCCGATAAATATTTTAACAATAGCATTCAAAGAACTAAATAATATTTTAGAGCCACTATAAACTTGTTAGATTCATTATTAATATACTGTATGATGGGTAAACACATAGGGCCGGATTTACTAACATCCCAAATAAATAGTGCTAAATTGCGTGGGCATTGTATAATATTGCAATTGTAGTACATTACTGGTGATCAACTAAGAATTATTGCGTAAATGACATGGAGTATTTTAATTAGTAGTTTGTGTGTTGTAATGGTTTCACCCCATGGAGATTCGGGACAGAAAGCAGTCTGACCGTAAGCGCAGCAAAACATAAATTCGATGCGATGGAATTAGGGGTGTTGGTGGAAGAGACAAATTAACATATTGGTGAACTACAGCAGAGATGTGAATGTAACAAGAAAAAACTGTATCTATGAGAAAGTAAATGCTGTAGGTAAGGTAAGACAAAAATGACCTCAGATCAAATGGAAAGAAGACTTAATCTCATGTTCTGTATAGGGTCTGTGAGATCCCATATATAAATGTGCATAATGTTAATTTTTTCTTGCTGTTATTTAGGGTATTTAGATATTTAGATACATTTTTCAAAGACTATTATAAGGAAAACAATGCAGAGTATTTCAGTCCCAACCAGAGCCTATACTTGGTGGTTTGCACCTTCCTTTCAAATATATTATATAGATGCTGTCGCAATCACCTTAAATAGCTTTTAGGCTTAATAGATCACATTGCATTTAGTAAATTAATGTAATTGCATGTTCCCCTCCCATTATTTTTCACATTAAGATTGAAACACCCCAAATTGCATATTCATTAAGGCAAACATAGCACATGAACAATACATATATCTTTTCACCTTTTGAAAGACGTCGTCCTCCATGCACATCGTTAGTAGATCATCTTACGTGTTATTTGTGAGTGATATCAAGTTTGCACACGTTTTTACTCATGCTAACCTTTAGTAAATCTGGCCCATAGTGTAGGATGCTGCTGAACTCTATATTGTGATGTCACTACTATGCAAAAGTCCAAATAAATTGAGGGCTAATCCGCCCCAATGGGATTTTTACATTTTACAAAAATGTTATTGTTATTTAAGGCTATAGGCTAAGCTTGTTATCTTTAATTAAAGTGTTAATTAAATTGGAGACCTTAAATATAGAGACAATAGTTACTTACCCATTCCAAGGTTACTGCCTGAACAGGTAACTGAAAGAGAGATTACATAGCTCACCACAAATTCAGAACTGTACAGCACATAATGTGAATTCAATCGAATTATATTGTGGACTAAAATGTATTGTTTTGATAATTTAGCAGGCACTTTGCCAAGTAACTAAAAGTGAGTTACAACTATTATGGTTTTGTGTAGTTGGACCACTAGGTGGACCCATGGCAGGGCTAGAACCCATGACCATTTAACTCTGAACCAAAAACCCAGATCTCTAGATTATCCCTTACCAGAGTACTGCCTTTTGGGACAGAAGGAGATTTTGCTGCCATTTGCAGTCACAGGAGCCACCACAATCGTATAGTCATTCCCACACATGACCCCAGTAACATCACAGAAGCTGCTCATAGGAGCAGCGACACAAGAATAGTTGCTTGTCCCATACAGATCCACTACGTAGTTCTGAGTCTGTGGAAGCCCTGAGGGACGCCAGTACACCCTTAGGGTGTTGTTGGCCAACTGGTAAAGTCTGACGCCTGTCGGACAGCAAGCACCTACAAGAGAGGAAACAATTAGTGTTTGATCATGTTAAATGTTTTATTGTTTGCTTCAAAAATGTATTCTGGCGGTGTTAGTCCCACAGCCTCCAATGACTAGGTCAGAGATGACCTGTAAAATATGACTGTTATTTTTACAAATGACATGTTAAAGGTGTAGTCTACTATTGTGAGATAATTGTAAGATAATACACTTGTTGCCAAATTCACCAAACATCTCACAATTCACTATTTTAACGTTGTTTTGAAAAAAATGATCTGGCACTTCTGCCTTGGTGCCATAAATCGGAATATAAACAAAATGGTGCATACCCGGACACAACAACAATGCAATAAGGCTTCGCAATGCGTTTCAATGTGTGGGGCAGAGCTTCTGAGGGACTTGAATTTGATTTCAAAGTTTGTAGCAAGTGTTCTCGAGAATGACTAACCGCGCCTTTGAGACAGATTTCAAAATTAGTCTATCCCTTTCAGGTCCCTTCACATGACTGACCACACGAATGGAGAAACATTAAGAAATAATAAACAAAGCACTGCACAGTACTCACTGGATGAGAATCCAAGGAAGTTGCACTGTGACATGTGTCCGGTCGAGCTGATGGCCTTCAAGCTGACGTTGTAGTTGGTGCCGCAGGTGATGCATCCCATCAGGCAGTGCGTGCCCATGGTGTTGCACTTGGCGTGTCCCCGCGACGACGTGAGCGATGTGGCGTAGGAGCGAGCCCCGTACGCCGCCGACCAGGACACGTTGGTCAGAGCCTGGTTGACCTGCACCACGCTCAGAGACGTGGGGCAACACGGTGCTGGACAGACAGGCACACACACAGTAGATTACATGGCATGGCGAGAACATGCTAGCGTTTGTGACGGTTTACACTCTGGCCAAGTCTGACCGTATTTTCCCATCTTTTCCAAAACGATTCTTTTGTTAAAGTTTAGAGATCTGGTCACGTAAAGATGTAGCCATGTTGAAACCATCTGCAAGTCTCTTACTAATAAGACAATCCCAGTAGACCTACCTGTCTCTAAAGGCACACTGAAGCTGGGTAGACTGTTCACCGCGGCCGCACTGGCGACTGCCGTCACTTCGTACGTCGTCCCACAGGGCAGCTGCGTGAGTTGGCAGGAGGTAGACTGTGAGACGCAGTGATGCGTGTTGAGTCGTCCTGCGGCCGTGACGGTATATGTTGTGTTGGGGGAGTTGGGCGCCGTGAAGAAGACTTGCACCTCTGTCAGGCTGGTCTGGGTCAAGTTCACGATCTGCGGCGAACATGGCGCTGCAACGGGGCAGATGGAGAATGCTATGATCGCGCTCAGCAGGATACAGTACGTGTGTTAGTGCCTTTTCAAGATCACACCGTACCCGTCTTCTGGCTGTGGGGCTTGCAGGTGGTGTTGCAGCCTCGTATCTCACAGCAGGGCGTGACCACCACAGAGTAAAGCGAGTCACACTGTAGGTCTGACAGCGCACATAGCGGGTCTGTGTCATTGCAGTGGATGACACTGTTGGTTTGCACCGCTGTGGTCTCGTACAGCTCGGCCCCTTTGACCCGGGACCACGTGATCTCTAGCGTCTCCGTGGAAACCAGGCTCACGGCGACATCATCCGGACAGCAAGGAACTGGAGAAAAACGTTTGTGTGGTGAGGAAATGCAAAAAGCAGCGGTGAATTGTGAACATTTGACTGACAAACATTTGCAAAATGAACTACGAATGTGTGTACATATGTGCATGTGTGCGTGTGTGTTTGTTACTGGTAGTGTAGTTCAGGACTTCTCCCTGTGGACTTGGGCCAGCTTCGTTATAGGCGAAGACAGTAATGAGATAAGTGTAGCCACACATGCTGTCGAACTGGCAGGAGGTGTTGGTGGTGTTACACAAGCTCTCCAGTCCATCGTCCCTCTTGATGAAGGCCATGTAGTACTCAACCATAGACACATTGCTCCACATCACCATCAAGTGGCCCGGCCCCTGCTCCTCCATCCATATCTTCTCTGGAGGACATGGGACTGATGGAGACAGTGGGAAAGGCAAACAATGAAGAAAACTATATATACAATTACAACAATGCTAGAGTTAAGACAGACATAGGCAACACTAGTGCATGCTAAAAATATCTAAATGTACTTAAGTGTTTATAAATGTACTTAAGTGTTTAACCACTTTACTATATTTTAGGGGCCACCTTCAATAAAATCATGATGGGTTACAATTGAAAACACAATTAGACTTTATAATAAAAAATGATGTCTACGTAGTTGCTGTTTGCATCAACAGTTATATATGGCATATGGTTAATAAAGGCTATACCCAAATGTGAGGTAGACATGGTTAATATAAGATACATTATATGCCCACGTTAGGTATACATATGGTTAATATAGGATATATACCCAAATGTAAGGTAGACATGGTTAATATAAGATACATTATATGCCCACGTTAGGTATACATATGGTTAATATAGGATATATACCCAAATGTAAGGTAGACATGGTTAATATAGGATATATACCCACATGTAAGGTAGACATGGTTAATATAGGATATATACCCACATGTAAGGTAGACATGGTTAATATAGGATATATACCCACATGTAAGGTAGGTTCCTGGTTCTGAGGGACTGCTGGGACCAGCCTCATTTACGGCAGTGACAAATACCGTGTGCTGCTCTCCACAGTCGATGGGGGCCATGATACAGTAATACTGTACTGTTGCGTTGCAGCTCTGACCACTACTGGACAAGGCTGTGTACTCAGTAGCACCCTGGACACCATCCCAGTACACAATAATCCCCACGCCGCGACCCGGGGCCAACAAGACCTCAACTGCATCTGGACTTGGTGGACCTGTACAGTCAGGAAATGTTGGATATAGAAATGAGATTTGACTTGGTCTTACAGCAGTACAAGGTGATATGATGAGTTATGGTTGCTGGGGTGTGTGTGTAATGTCACCCACTGGTTTCTCTCCAGACATTTTGAAGCTAGGAGTTAGATTAGTAGCCAAATTTGCCGTTGCTCGCAATTGGCTGTGTTATCTCATGAGATAATTGCTTGGCCTTGTGATCTATTGAAAGTGTCTGCAAAATGCCCTTCTTTTAACATTAACACTATGTGCTGTAGATTAGAGTAATAATGTTCAATGATCATCAGCCCCATCACACTAATAGGAGAGAGAAGTAGAAGCTAGCGATTTACTGTTATCCTATACATACGTGTAATCTGATAGACTGTGAGGTCATCTCCGGGACGACCAGATGCATCCCATGCTGTGCCCTTGATGCTGTAGTTCATCCCTAGCTCAAGGCCATTAAGGGTCAATGTGGTCGCCGTGGTGTTGTAATAGGTCCGTTGATCGGTACCAATCATGATGACAGTGAAGGAGTACAAAATGGCGTATTGCACCGGTGACCAGCTCACAATGATGGTGTTGTTACTTGGAGACGTGGTGTTTAGCACAGGAGCCATCACCACTGCAGACACAGAAATACATAAATAAATGTATCATTTATTTAGTATTAATCGGTATTACTAGTTTTGATGTTAAAAACTGAAAAAGATTTGAACCAACAAACACCCTATTCACGAACCCCGCCCCAAATGAAAAGCATGAAATGAAATCACTATCCCTACGATTATGTTACAGTTCATGTAATTCTCCTTCGGGAGAAGAGACAACCTAGTTCTCATGGTTTCCTTTTCATATTTCGAGAGTGTTAAAGAGCAGATTGAAGGATACGATTTCTCCCCCATCACCACTGCTGACCACAGTATAGAGTACATTGGGAGTTTGGGACAATAGGATGCGGAATGACACCGTTATTGCTGGCGGAGTAAGAGAGCCCGCTATTGTCTGACAAAAACAATGGCAAGGCTGCGTTTCGCTCTTTTGCACGGTTGCCATCTTAAGTAAACAGCTTTCTACATTTAAAAAGCTAGCTAAGTAAAATTGGACAGTAGTATACCTCAAGATTGCGTTATTGTGGTCAATTTCTACACTTGGCATGCAAAAACTAACTCAAGTGTGATAATGTAGTAAATGGCTTATCTAGTGACTTAATTTAAGTAAATGTGCACTTATTTTAAGATCGTATCAAGTGAATTTCACTTACTGCAGTGGCAGCCAAATGTGCTTGTTTTAAGCATAAGCAAGCTCATAATATTTTTCTTTGGACATATTTGTTAGGACATTTTGCCATACAGTGATTTTTACAGTACATGTTTAAAAGGGATGATGTGCAACTTAACACTTGGTAAACACAAAGTTGAGCTCATTAAATCATTGATCAATAAAAAAGGCTCCTTTTCAAATGCTAGAGCCACTGCATATAATTGGTATTAAGCTTGTGTTGTTTTTTTATTAATTTAGTATTAACTTTGGCCTGAAACCTGAGGTGATTCAGATCTGTACCTGTAGTGGCGTTGACGGTGTACGAAGGCTGGCTCCGCCCACCAGAATTGACGGACATGACGCTCATGGTGTATTCTGTGTAGGGTGAGAGATTCAACGCTGTGCCTGGGGAGCCAGTGACCACCGTCTCGGAGAAGAAATCCCCTGATTCCAATTCGGCCCTCAGGACATAGCTGGTTGCTCCGGTAACCTCTGTGAACTGCACAGTGATGCTGTTGCTGTTCTTGGAGTAGGCCTGCGTTATGGTGGGGATATCAGGAGCTGCAGGACAGAGGGCAGACAGGATGAGGCATCACAGCCTAGTGCAGGGGTTCTCAAACTGGGGTCTTGAGACACAGAGGAGGGGGTCACAAGATGATTTTCAGAAATGAAATAATTTTAAATGATTAAAATTGCATAGTTTATCCATAATTGTTAGTAGTAGTACAGTTTATACATCATTTTGATGTATTATGCTACTAGCCTGAATTAAAAAACTATCAAATAATAATGTGGCTGTTATTCTTCTACCACCTCTAGGGATTGTGGGGGTCGCGAGTCTCTGGCACTGTTGGGGGGTTGCGTGATGAAACGTTTGGGAGCCCCTGGCCTAGTGTATTACATCCTGTTTTACAGAATATTACAGTATCTGTGCACGCACAATCGCTGCAAAAATGTCTGACTAATTATGTAATTATTTGGTTTGTGATGCATGTGAAATTCACAGGAATTTCACGTTTTACGTCAGTGACTAGCTATGATAATCATAACATACTGTAAATATGAACTATAAACATGTTTATTTTATTTAAGATATCTAATCAGCTTTGTGAGTTGTAGTGTGTTTGCTGTTTTAACTGACCTGTTATATATGTGGTCGTAGCACTGCTGAGGACATGTATTAAGGAACTGTCCATGGCCTCCACCATCACGGAATACAGTGTGTTTGGAGATACAGGGGTAAGAGACCCCATCACTGTGGTGGCACTGAATTGAGCATAGACAGAGAGTCCGGCAGAGTTTGGAGGTACAGGTGTCGCTGTGACCTTGTACGAGCTGGCTCCAGCGACTGGGCTCCATTGTGCTGTAATAGTCTTTGACGTCACGCTGAACACTGAAACAGTCATGCCTGCAGGAGAAAATCGAGAATTTATTGCCCACAAATTTTACAGGCATTCATGTTTTCACATTACAACTTATAAGTAAAAAAAAAGTCAGTGAATGTTTGATTTTAAATATTATAATCATGAAAATGTGTAACGTCATTCCAAGACTACTATTTTCAGTTTGGTAGGCTGCACTGGGACCAAGGGCAAAATATTAGTAGTCCATAGCAGGTTTACCTTGTGCAGCACACATCTGAATTGATAAAAAAAAAACATATACAGGTCATTTACAAACAAAAAAACACACATTTTAATGATGCAAAACATTACAAAAATATGTATCAAGATGTGCATATTTCAATGGAGTCTACAGTAGACTAGTAGCAGACACAGAATTAGTAAGAAATTTCACATTATACTATCGTATGCCTATATCCTGAGGGAAATAACCCGCTGGATCATATTTTCAGAACGCCGTCAAATTACTTCACTCAGCACAGATTTCAGGACTGGTGCAGGTATTAATTTTCATGTCTGAATGAATTTGGCTACTGAGCTGAGATGGGCGATGCAATAGCATATGACTTGCTGAAGGATTAGGCTAACACTCAAGAGAGCCTGTGTGCCATATGACATATCTGGCTTCTATATGTTATAGCCTACTGATTATTCTGAACATATAGAGATATGAAACATAAAATAGTAATAACCCTGCTGTAGACTAATATCGTATGCTAATAATAGGCATTTTAATCTTATAATTATACCTGGAGGATTATGTCGATTTAAGACACAATTATTCAATAAAGTAGGCTAAAGTATCATCCCTTACCTGGATCAAACCAATTAAAAGCAAAAGCTTTAGCATCTTTAAATCGTTTGCTCCCATGTAAAACGTTATTTCCTGACGAGTCACTGCCTCAAGGCCAGCGGTATGATCGATGATACTTTTACCTGACTTTAGGTTGCAGGCTCCCGCTTAATTTTACTCTTCTGGGGGTTTTTTTATTTATTTTTTTTTATCTGGGAAATGACACGACAGATCCTTTATTGTTTCAGCAAATACCGAAGAGCCCATGCGTCGAGCTCCTCCTCTTAGGGACTGCTCGATTGGCCTATCAGGTTGAGAGGAGGAAACTCACCTGCGTTGGATGGAATAATTTTAGAATGTAGGCGCTAGGCTACTATTCATTTGAATTATTTAGACTAAGTTAACTTTTAACATTTTGTGAACTGCCTCTACACAACTAGAAAACCTACTTGTGACTACATATAGTATTTTCTATTGAGTGCTTATGGTTTGAACAGATTGATAAGATACTTAATTTTTCTTCTTTCCACCAGACAGTTTTAACCAATTCATATGTCATTGCTTAAAGAAAAACACTGAGGATATATTATCAAAATAGATTTGTAAAATAAGTGAATGCAGAATGCGCATATGAACAATAATGCACATGATAAGTCTATATGTGCAATCCTAGCGTGATTACAGTGTGATGTTGGTCTATGTAGGCCTAATCAAAATTAGTTTGCAAATGCAAAACAATTAATTAGCATAGTATGCTCATTAAGACATAAAATATATCGATCATTCTGTCAAAATCTCATAGTTAACACAATGTTTTATATGAAATGGTGAATTGTATGCTTTTGATGGTTTATGGCGCATGGCCCATATAATAAGCTACAGCAGAGTGTTAGAGAGGTGCAACGCTATACAACTCAAATTATTTCACACAATAGCAACTAGGACAGCACAAAGTTTTTGGTTAAAACAGACAAAGCTCTCCATCAATGGTGAAACTAGAATACGGCCTTAATCTCCCCCATGGCTTGTGTATCCTTTATAGAAAATAGGCTAGGTGGATAACTAACACCTTATAATAGAATAGGCTTACACAAGTCTTGAAAAAATAAGAAAAAGGCTGAACCATAAAGACAAGATCCCCACCTTTTGGTCTGGTCATACGCAAAGGAAATTTTACATTTCAAACACATTCACAAACACTATCACTTCTTTTCTGTCATTCCATCTATGTATTTTAGAATAGGTTTCCCCTTACATTAAATGTGAATGATATATTTAGGAAAGCTAGTTGAGTAGTTTTGAACAAGGAAGGCTATCTACATCTACAAATTTTTTTAGCATTTCTTTCATCTTACTGCTATCAGACAAGAATTAAATCACTATCCCAAATGTAGTATACTTAATGTAATCATCAATAGTTTTAGTACAAATATCTGCAGGATGTGATTGGATACTCTACTAATCAAATATGTATTCATTCCTGCTGACACCCTGCTTCTACTTCTGGCAAACATTATTATTTATTATTATTATTTTATTTATTATTATGTTTAATGACACCACCGAATAATGTCATTATCTTGAGAAAATAATGTATAATTCTACAAATATAATGTTATTAATTACGAGAAAACCCAACCGAATTTTTTTTTTATTGTAGCTCAGTCGATATCGATAACCACAGTTATGTGGTTTGTGTATGTAATTTTGAGAGCACGTGATCAAATCCTGCTTGAAATCTACTATTTTCTATAATATGCTTTTAATTATTCAAGACATTGCAATTTAGCGGACTGAGATGTACCAGCCTATAGTTAAAATAAGCTTCTTTGCAAATGTAGTAACATCCATCAATCCATCCATCTTCTCCCTCTTATCCGGAGTCGGGTCGCGGGGGCAGCAGCTTCAGCAAGGGACCCCAAACTTCCCT
>JAODTR010081491.1:0-14748 GCA_025399935.1 Amblyopsis rosae | reverse complement strand
ATTTTATGTCTTGGACATGGCTGACAGCGTATCTGGTGGGGCCTGGAATCATTTTTATCACATTAGCAGCACTAAGTTTACCCTGTCGTTCAAGTGGGGAGAGGGACCATAATAATTTTCCATTTTTGGAAGGTAACGTGTCTGCTGGTGGTAGAGAGACAACAGAAGGGTCAACTCCAAGAGTCTCATTTTCTTCAGAGGAGGATGCCTCATAATCAGGGTCCTCAACATTATCCTCAGTCTTGGACACATTCTCCTCTTTGTCACTTTCAGTCTCAAAGAGCTGTGACAAAACTTCGCTGACAGAACAACTTTTCTTGCAGGCCATTTTCAAATGAGAGTGTACAGAGAACTTACATCGTGCACCAAGAGATATAGTTTAGAAGGCTGCAGTGCCTGCGTGTGAGCTTTTATATGTTTGCTCTTCCCCTGTGTATCATGTGATGCAAAACACCCCTGCAGGAACCATATTTTCCCTCAGAGTGCGGGAACCATATTTTCTATCACTACCTGTGCGCAGGTGTGTGTGTGTGTGTGTGTGTGTGGGGGGGATTGAAGATTGTGAAATTGCAACAACCTGCATGTGAAAGTGACCTCAATATCAGCCAAAACAATCTCAAGGAATGTGTGTATAATGTTCGTATTTTATACAGTTAAAACAGCCTGGGGTCAAATTGACCCCAAGGAACACCGATGCATACAAAATGCATACAGGACATTAAAAATATATCATAATGTTAATTTTATGTTTACCCTGTTGTCCCCATTAAATTAGAAAAAGTAATTCAATATGAAGCAAAAAAAATTATGTCAAGCTCATTTTTAGAGATGTTAAACATTGAATGGGGTCAGATTGACCCCAAGGATAACAGGAGGGTTAATGTTTATTTTTCTATTTAACCTTTTAATTCTAAGATAAATAGGAAAGTGGCCTACTTTTGCATTGTCTTTAAACTTACTTTCATAGAAAAGTGTACATATTGTGAACCTTGGGAACAGTAAATTAAATTTCTTAAGTAGATGTGTTCCAATAATAGTGTAACCCTCAGTGTAAATAATTTATAAACATAACTGAATTTAACGTGAAATCTAAAAACATATCTACTTTTGAAGGAGTCATATTGTAGCATTTAAAACAAAACGCATCTTAGTGGGTTCATATTGGCTTGTGATGAACTCGAAACTCGTGTTCATTTAGAGGCTGTACAGTGAACACACACCCACTTTAACAGTGTATGTGCATGTGCACAGGTGTGAAAAAGTCAAGTGCAGGGCCGAGGTAATTTTCTTTTTCACTCACCCATTCCCCGCACATCCCTAAAATATGATTTGCAAATGACAAATGGGTAGACGTAATACAATTAATGAATTATGTTGTTGTCATGGTGACATTAATCAAAACTTGGGGCTCCATTCTCCAAGCGTGCAGCGGATCCTGAGCCAGCGCAGGGCAAATGGAGAGCAAGATATTGCCTCTGCCAGTCACTCACAAGCTTGTTTGTGCAATGCAACAATCGTTGGCCCTCAGGCAAACACACAGAAAGCTCCTCCAGACAAAACAGTTGATTTTGATGGTGTATACTTTAAATTAGGGTTTAGAATGCCTGACTCCCATGCTAGGTGAGCATTAATGGATTATTTTCTTCACTTGTACATTTAAGTGCATTATCTGTGCCTTCTCAGTGCTAACAGTGTGAAGGATGAATGAGGCACGCTGTTCTAAATTGTTTGCAGTTTAAGCCATGTGTTCACTCAGCATAATGTCTGAGTGAAATAAATTAAGACCCAGCAGGCATATGCAGCAAAAACACGAAACCGGTCCGATCCTTAAGGAAACAGAAGTAACATCAGAAGAATAATCTTGGGAACAAAATGAGTGATAAATGGCTATCTTCTCTTCTTATTTATAAAGCAATCTGTGATGGATAGTGCTGCTGGCTGTCGTTGTATGGAGCTCTCTCTGAGGTCTTCTTGGAGGGTTAATAATTCAAAAGCAGGATCCGTGTAAAGCGCCCATTTGGCCTTTGTTGTCCGACAAGACCTGTCTAGAGGACTCCTCTCCATTTTCTCTCCATCTTTTGGCATCTTGAGTATACCTCCTTGTCTTATCAAACTTTAATATCTTATATCACTGGAGAGTCTCGTGCAACTGCAACCATCACTTAAAAGCACTTAGAATCAACTTACAGAGCATCCTAAATACTTTATTTGGAGTGCACAGCCTACCAAATAGACTATACACATCTTTGATTACTTTCTATTAACTTGACTAAACCAAGGCACCCCACTCGTTTTTAGTCAGTCTCAGTCTCATTTAGAATCATTACATCAAAACCACTCCAAGGGTTAGCAAAGTTGTCACTCAGAGATTTTTTTTAAGGCTGTTTACCTCTGTGTGATCTTTGAGAAGCACAGCTATAATTCAATTAAGTGTTGCTCCCGGCAACTGAGTTAACAGGGATGCATTGAGAGAGAAATCAATGCAATAGCTGGAGAATAACAACTACATATTGTGGATGTGTATGGTTGTGGCTGACCCCGGGCAACCTTGCCTGCTAACAAATCTCGATGCTTTCAGCAGGCTTTTACTCAATGAGGTTAACCCAAAGGTGAGTCACTCCATCCATAACTTCCCTTCTTCCACCCCATTTAATAATCTCCACTTATTGTGTCTTTCCTCCTCTCCCCACTATGTTTCTTCCTCCCTCCCTCCTCTCCCCCAGTGTATTAAGGCTGCTTGACACTCTCAGTAAAAGCTGATTTATTCTCTCCTGGTATCGATCTGTTTCTGCATTAAACATTATAATTCATTACCCTGGTCCGTTTTAATACATTAAACACTCAAAATAAAAATAAAACACCCTCCCTTCCCCAGACAGCCTCCCAAGGGTGAGGGAAAACGCTCGTCGAGACGTCCGTCCTAAAGTTTCAAACCCCTGACAGCTCCACCTGAATGCGTGTGTGATACATATACATACATACTCCTTTCAACCCATCATTCAGCCTTTAAACTGATACTTAAATATAGCTCCCAGCTCACACGTCTGTTTTTGATATGATGCTGCAGGCATCACATCTGTACAACTGTGTGTTAAAGGGGGTTCTCTTCTCAAATCGATCTTTCAAATGTGATGCTCAATAACAGAGTACTGTAGCTGCTTCTAGGGATTACATTGTTTTTTAATAGGCTTAGGAATTCAGACATTTAGTTTAGAATAGATATTTAGTTTTAGGGTAAAAACCAATAGCTCAATTAAATTGTACAGTTGCTATAGAGAAGTTAATTGCTTCCGAACCCCCAATCGTGCATACTGTTGCAACATTGTATTTACTGTAAGCCCCTACTAAAACCACTTTGTTACTAAAGTAGTTTTAGCATTGTTTACTGCACCCCAGCTCTGAGCCCCACTACAACTTGAGCTGAGAGGGGGACCCCCCATTAACATTAACGTTAACATTTGAATTTGATGACATATGAGTGTACCGATGAAAACCAGCCAGGTCCTGGGGTGATTTTTAACGTGTAGTTCTGTTTTTAGCCCATAAATGCAGATTTTTATAAAAACGGATTTGTCAATATTAACACCAGAATGTAGCCTATGTGTCTCATCACAGGTCAATCCTATTACTTCGTCTACAGCTGACAAAACACATTTTAGAGTGCGGTTACACTGTAATCACTGAAAGCATATAAACAAAAACACAACAGAGGTCATTGGACAGAACAAAACAAGGGAGCAGGTGAAACCAAAACACAATCAACGAGACAGGCTAACAGAACACGGTGAAACAAAAGGGCAACGATAGTAGTAACTCATAAACTACTGATCATTTAATGCAACAATATTGTCTGTAGTGGATTTAAAGATAAAAAAATGTATTGTAGAATTTAAAAATATATTTATATATCAGTAGTGGGCCGTAAGGGCCAGCAAGGCCTTCTATGGCATGGGCATCATATAAAACTAAGGGTTTGGGGTACTCGCCCAGAACATTTTCACACTTAATTTTCTGCAGTTTGTAACATTTTCTTCATCAATGCACAGTGGAAATGTCTATTTATTTACAGGGTTTCTGTAGGTTTCATCGAGTCTGTATCCAAATGTAGAAGCAGTAAAAACAGACAAAAGATTGCTTAGTCCCCACAGGTTAAGGTGTGGATTGATTCAGGTGTGTGTGTGTGTGTGTGTGTGTGTGTGTGTGTGTATATATATATATATACATACACACACACACTTCTTATAATTTTTACATATATTATAAGTGCTAAAAACATTTTGTGACCGCCTATAAGCATTTTGCGACTCTTAGGGAGGGCTCCAGACATCGCTAGACCATGTGCTCCAGTAGAGCTTTATGTCTAGCAACACCCCTGGTTTGAGAACGAATGCTCTAAATGACCATTCAAGTCTTGTCTGGTGCAATGCAAAAAGCACCAAAACCTTACTACTTTAAATCTGGCCATAGTCTTGAATGTGATTGGGCAATTGTGTACTGCCTACACACCGTGTTTGTCAATGAGGCCACCCTTAGTGGAAAGCAAGGGTTTAATAGGCATGGTGTGTGTTTCCTATTGATTCTGCCAGAACAACACTGCCACCACACCACGTGGCATTTCTGCATTAATTATGGAGACCGCCTGGCGCTTTTAATCCCAGCAACTATTTCCCTCTCTAGACACAGCCACTGCCACAGCCCCCCATTAAGCCTGTCATCTCCAACTTCTCCCTGTCCATTTGCTCCCCCCCCCCCATCTCTTCCCCCTGACAGGCTTTCAAGCTGTAAATCAAGGACATTGATATAGCGCTGTGACCAAGTGTCTTGGTTTCTGCTAAAGAGACATTTTCATTTCACAAGCAGTTTACTGCTGCATCCATAAACATGACTTCCCTCCCCATTCTCTCACTCTCTCCATCTCACCTAACCATGTCCATCCTCGCCTCCTGCTGGACTCTTGGTCGGCACTGCGTCATGGCCGTTCTGTGGAACACTTTATTACTCATGCGACTCACAAACAAAATATAAATGCCTTCATTCATAAGCATACAGTAAGGCTACTTCATACTGTTTGATATATGCAGTAGGTTACATGTGATCTCATCATCGTAATAGGAATTATATAATATATAATGTAATATATAATATAATATATATAATATGCAAGACACCAATTGGATCAACCTACTGTACCAGAGTGAATTTCTAACAAACCTGTCTGACATTAGTTCAGTAGCCTTACAAATTAAAAGCTAAAGAGTCATTTTCTTTTCACAAGCAGTTTCACAAGCTTGTTTTTAATTTTACAAATTAAAAGCATCACATGCGCGCACACACACGCACACACACAGGTCCTTCAACTTTTTTTTCTTCTTCAAATAAGATCCGTCGAAAAGCCAGCAAGGCTAAATCATTGTATTTGGGTCAGTACCTCAAAAGAATATCAAACGTTGAGATTTTCAGTGCCTTTGAGACAAATCTAAATAGGAAACAGCCTAGTGTTTATGAAAATGGGTCAATGACTGATACATAACTTGTATATGGATGGGATCAGACCTAAATTTATTTAGGGCTCTATTTGTGCCATTTATTTAGATAAGAAATACAAAACAATGGCGTATTTGCTTTAATAAACCAGGTAGGCTAATTTGCTTTGGTAGCTGCAGTCAGTATAGTTGTGTTTTTCTAACCACTTTTGTTTACAGTGCAAAGCTTTCAGTGGCTATACATACAGTACAGCCTAGTCAACATCACTGCCACAGAGAAAAAAGTAAACAGTAAGTTCCCACCACTGCTGACCCTCCCAATTGAACTCAATGGTTATCTTAAAAAGTTATTTTGTTTTTCTCAACCAAATGTTCTGAGATTATTTGTTAGTTATTATCACTGCAGTTAATTGGTATGTTTTCTGCCATCTCAAATACTGCTGTGGACTGTCTGAGTCGGTTAGGAGATTCGTTACTGATTGGACAATTAGTCAGGTAATGAGTCTTAATATGTTTTCATTCTCATTCATTTTCCCCTCCTCTCATTATATCGCATGGGCTAGCCTAACAGTAGCCTGCTTGTTAAATGTATTTTTGCCAAAACGTCCATGTGAGAGTTCATCAAGCTTACCAGACTTTGATTTGTCCCGTGTCCCTTCGTTGTTTCCTACCCTCAAATCTTTGTTCCATTCCGCCTCAGTAGACTGTTGTCACAGTTTGAATTCACATTGTTCCCCCTCTGTCTCTCTTATGTTTATTTTTTCCCTCATCCTGCAGAGTTAAACAGTGTGAGAAACAGGGGTGAAGCCCACAAGAGAAGAACAAACAAGACCCTGACACACAGAGAGAGAGAGAGAGAGAGAGAGAGAGAGAGAGAGAGAGAGAGCGAAATTAAGGAATGAGAGTGAAAAACTATTTCCCCCTCTGCAACAGATTAGTTTTTTTATAGTCTCTCACAATTTTCTGTTGATCCTTTTTAAATATACCCCCCCATGCATTCTCTGTTGGAGGCAGATGAAAGTCAGGGGGGGGGTGATGCAGACGTGCTACACAGTGACTCTGCTTCCCGTAAATCAAATAGACGCTAACCAGCAACACATGTCCAAACGACAATTAAAAAAGACGTAGTAGATGCTAGCGACATGCACGGTAGCATGAACAAGCATATGGCAAATTGTGACAGACTGAGCCAGCCCCATCTCCTGCTCCATCTCCTGAGCCGGTTCCACCTCCTGAGTTGGGGTTAGTGTCATGGTGTCATAAGAGTTAATGTCATGTTCTGCAGTCAGCCCCTGTCAGTCAGTTTGTCTTGTTCGTTTCCCTGTTATGGTCAGTTGTCTGCCCTTGTCTTGTTTGTTAATTCCTCAGCATTTTCCGTTTAGTCTGTGGTGTTACCTTGTCTTCGGTTCATCCTGCAAAAATTCATTTTTTGGTTTTGAATAAAGTTGCCGGCATACCCGTTTCCTGCCTCCTTTCTGTTTCTGTGTCTGGGGTCACCAGCCTCAACTTAGCTTAGGTCTAGAGCTTAAGTCTAGAGGTCATGCAGTTTGACAGAAAGCTCACAGGATGACAGACAGGCAGGTGAAATTCATTTAGAGTGCAGCTTGTTTAAAAAAAAAATTTTAAGCAAATTTTCTGGAAGAATATAACTCAATAATTATCTTTATATTTTCACACAATTTTAAATCAACATAGTTAATTCAATGTGGTTTCAGAGTATGATTATGAGGGAAGGCATTTGGATCTACCACTACAAGACTATTTTCGATCACGCCACAGCCTACATGGGCTGCAGGTCCTAAACCATGCTTTCTGCTGACCTACACGTCTATGGAAATAACTAGCTAAATGGAGGTGTGGTACATTCAGACGGTATTTCCTTGAATGAGGTGGAGAGACAGGAGGAGGTAGAGGTATAAGCGGTGGGAGAAAGAAGGGAGTCTGATGCTATTCCATGACAACCGGGTCCCACAAGTACCCCGCTTCAGAGTTTACTCTTGACCATGTGCAGGCTCAGCTCGGCACGGCACAACCACGGGGTCAACACTAGTACTACTGATGAAAGTCAGTGTCATTTTCCAAGTTGATGCCAAAAGCGAGTGTTCCCCATCAGTGCTCTAATCTGAGACAGTCTTGACCAAGACCAGAGTGTCTCTAGTCGGAGAGACAAGGCCAAGACTTGGAGGAGTCGAGACCGAGTCGAGACCAAAACCAAGGCAGGGTGAGACCGAGTCAAGACCGAGACCAGAGCAGTGCATGATAAAGTGCGGAATATTACAGGTACTTCTCAAATTTATCTAGTGATCCACATTCCCATAAAAACACACAAAAAACGAGCTAAGATTCCTCATAGGGCTGGGTGAGCTTCTCACCCTATCTCGCCCGCTTCTCGCCCGCCACCCTCCTGAGAAAACCCATTTCGGCCGCTTGTACCTGTGATCTCATTCTTTCGGTCATGACCCACTGAAAAAATGTGTTTCTAAATTAATGTATATAAATAATTTAACCATGACTCCACTTGAAAATAAAGCAAAATTAGAAAAGAACAGTTTTATCAAAACTTATTTGAAAGCGCTTTCTGTAAAGCCACTCAAACATGCATGCACAATTGTATCACAATCTACAATAACTTATTTAGGTTACATGTTTTACAACAACCACAGTTCATTTAGTAAGCACAAAACTAACTTTAAAGACTACTGTACAGACTAGTTTAATATCCAAATATTACGGGGGGGAATCAGAGTTGTGATTATAGTTGTGTTCTATAAATCACTTTCAGCAAAATGAGATTGGTGCTCTTATTTTGGCCAGTTGAGTCAAAATGTCTACTAGATGTCATTGTCACATATTTAACCATTTTGAACGTATCACGAAGCCTCGAATCCATCCATCCAGCCATCATTTCAATTATCTCTGTTTCGGAAAGCCTCGGTCATCTTATCACTAATGCTAACAAAACTAAGAAACAAACCAAACGAGAAACGGCATGTGTAGTGCCAGGAGGGTCACAGAGCCAGTGTGCTGCATCACACTCCTATATAAGTAAAAGGCCCAGGTGCACTTCATTAGACCAATTAGGGCCTATTCAGCCAATGAGGAGAAAACACAGGCTCAGTTAAATCACGGCAGGGCCGTCACAATTCCAGGTTCTATTTTGTAAAAGTGTGCAACAGCTTCATTTTACTTAAAATGAAAGTTGTGCTTGTATTATTTGTCATCGTCTGTCGGGATGGATGAAACACTAAAATTAAACTATTAAAGTTTATACTGTAAAGTTTAATTGCAAATATATTCAGATCACTTTTTGGCATGACACCTGCAGATGCTGTGATTTGCTGTTGTTGTCAAGTTGGACAAGTTGGATTGGATTTTTTCATTTGGATAAGTGTTTTTTTTTTGTTTTTTTTAAAAAAAGGATTGGACTACTTAAAGACAGTCGGGTTATTTGGATGCTGATTTGAACACGAGAATGCTGACTGGATTTGGCCACAGGGCGTTAGCAGACAGGCTAGGCTACTAAACCAGTAGCTTTCAAATACTGCACATTGACTCTGAACCACATTGTGTGCTTATTTCTACAATGAAGGCAAAGCTATCAGACTGTATGCTGTTAAAGGACAGTAAGGTGATTTAGATATGGAATTTTAGGCTGTTGAAGAACAGTACATTTAGTAGGCTAATAACTTGCATTGGAGCAGGAGAAATACTGAGCTGATTCGAACACTCTACGTTTAATATCCTCGCGGTGTTACGGTGAGGGGTAAGCAAATTGGCTGACCATCTACGTATCGAGTCCTTTTTCTGGCCCTCCCAAAAAGACATGATGAAATACAGTTTAACGGTCTAACTCTTAAATGCTACATCGTTAACAGTGTTTTCACATGTTTAAAGGAATGGATTTTTAACATATACAGTATGTATTTCTAAGTAAATCTGTATTTGCTTTACACGATCTTAAAAAATAAAAACGTGCATATGTATTCACAGCTGTTGCTGTGACACTCAAAATGGAGCTCAGGCACATCCTATTTCCACTGATCATCCTTGATGTTTCTAAAACTTGATTGGAATCCACCTGTAGCAAATTCAGTTGGCTGGACATGATTTAGAAACGTACATACCTGTCTATAAGGTAAAACAGTTGACCGTGCATGTCAGAGCACAAACTAAGTCATAAAGTCAAAGGAATTGTCTGTAGACCTCCGAGAAGGATTGTATCGAGGCACAAATCTGGGGCAGGCTGCAGAAATATTTCTGCAGCATTGAAGGCCCCAATGAGCACAGTGGCCTCTATCATCCGTAAATGGAAGAAGTTTGGAACCACCAGTGCACTTCCTAGACTAACTTCCTAACTTCCTAGTCACGTTCTGCTGTCTGCCTCCTTGTGTTTGCCCTGTGTTCTCTTCCTTGTGTTCCCCCCGTGTTCTATTTCCTGTGTTCCCTCAGTGTTCGCGTCCTTGTGTTCTCCTTCTTGTGTTTCCCCTGTGTTCTCTTCCTTGTGTTCCCTTCCCTGTGTTCCCCCCATGTTCTCTTCATTGTGTTCTCCTCCTTGTGTTCCCCCCGTGTTCTCTTCCCTGTGTTCTCTTCCCTGTGTTCTCCCCGTGTTCTCTTTCTTGTGTTTCCCCCGTGTTCTCTACCTTGTGTGTCCACTTGTGTTCTCTTCCTTGTGTTCCCCCTGTGTTCTGGTCCGTGTTTACCATGTGTTCCGGTCAGTGTTTTCCCATGTGTTGTTGCTGTTAGAAAGCCCATCTTGTTATATGTTGTTCGTCACTCATTGTACCGCTTGTTTGGTCCGATACACAATCCGCCGCATTCCGAGGTGACGTAAAAGTGCGTGAATGTTATATGGTGAGTGTGCCAATATTACAAATATTATATACTGGGCATCGTTAGCATCAAATACAGCTGAATATATTGCATATAATTCTGCTAATATTCTCTTTATAAGCCACGAGTAGGTGCGTACTCTATGCTAAGATGCTAGGCTAGCGGGAGGCCATCTTGAAATATTTGAATAGTGATTACAGTCCACAGCTCATAGCAACCGACATACCTAAGAGAGCCAGTCTCTTCTTTATGGTCCTTCGAGCCGGATATGAGTACCAACTAAGGTATGGAACCTACTACAGACGATCCAGCCCAATCTGTTCGCCACCACGCTTCACAGAGAGAACGACACCCTCCTACATACCTGGATGACTATGTGGTTGCAACTCTCCCTCATCAGGGACAAATCCAAACCACACAGCCGTCCCCTCCCCTCCCAAGTTTCACACAGGAAAGAGAGGCAGACCTCATCTCAGCAGAGCACCATCTTCAGTTCAACACGCTCAACAAGCAAATCAGTAGGTAGATTCCCCTCAAATGCCCTTTCAGAGCTGCAGACAGCCCTGCTTGAAGAAAGAGTGGAGCAAATGGAGCATTACAGCAACAATATGAGGCGGACCTACAAGCAGACGACGAACACCAACGACTCCACAATCAAGGAAGAGAGGCTCAACAACGACAGGAGAAAGCATATAGAGCCAGAGAATCGCTAACAAGAAATATAGAACAACTATGCCGACTTAAGAAGAGAGTGAATGAGCTAGAGATAGCAAAGCTGGTCACCTCCCTCCCTCCGAGAAAACGGAGGACTCCAATGGCGCCAGAGCATCATCTTTACCAGATGATAAAAACACAGATTCTAGGCCATTAACCCCCAGGTTGTTATCACCTGAGAGATGCAGGTCTCAACCACCAACACCACATAGCATCACCTGTCTGGCTCCAGCTGCAGTAGCACCGCCTTCAGCTTCCTTAGCTCTTCCCACAATGCCCTTGATTCCTCTTCCTGCATTGACCCCTCCTATGCGACATGTAGCTCCTCCTCCAGCAGAACAGGCCGATAACCTAGCACCCGTGAGCTACCACCCCACTTCTGCTCCAGCCACACCATATCCAGCTCATCCATTGTACACTACACCAGCCCGGATGTACTCCAGCCCAGATCACGCACAGACAGTTGGTGCAGATCTATTCCTCGCCTCATCCTACGGTATTCCAAAGCCAATGCTGCCCCATTTTGACAGCGGTAAAGAGAGCAACTTTGCACTACTCAAGATGGCTCTGGACAATCTGTTAAATAGTCATCGGCAACTAAACGAACAGTATAAATACCAAGTACTTCTTGGACACCTGAAAATGCCCAGCGCACTCCAGCTTGCCAAGGCTTGCATGCATGACCTGCATGCACACCACAGCCATGCAAGCTTTACAAGATAAATATGGCCAACCCAGACAGCTTGTTCAGAGTGAACTGGGCGCCATTCTGAATGCTCCGCCTCTCAAGTTTGGTGATCCCGAGGCATTCGATGCCTTTGCTCTGTCTATCCAATCATTAGTGGGCATGCTTAGGCTGCTGGAAGGACAGAATGGCTACGAACTAAGATGTGGATCTCATGTCGACCGATTGAGCAAGAAGCCTTCCAGCTTCCGTGATGGGTTTGTAGAGCACTGCCTGAACAATGGCATTCTTCGGACATGCACAGACCAAACCTACACACTACCTGACTTGGGGTCCTGGCTACAGATGAAATCCCAGGCTAAGCACATAGCAGGCAGAGCTGCAGCCCTGTACAAACACGAAGCCCCAAAGCTGCCGAAGAAAGACCAACGTACTTTTAACAAACCAAAGGAGAAATCTACAGCATGTTTCCTCACTGCTAGTGATGAGCAAAACTTCAAAGGGCGTTCTACACAACCTAAGTCCTTGCACAAATTTTAACCGTACTGTCCTTACTGCGATAAACAAGGCACCGGTAACAATGTGGATTAACAAACTGCTTGTATGGTTTGCGCTTGCCTGGACTGCCCTGTCTCTCATTCTCAGTCCAACGACAGCTTTAGTTCAATACACAGCTGCTGAGCTCCTGCAACTATGCTTCCACCGGTCTGATTTACCACTGCCGGCATTGCATTGCTGTCTGGAATTTGTTCGTCATACCCGTCGAAAGTATATACACCATGGATCCAGAAAGAATTTTCACATGGACAACTCTAAACCAATACAATCCATATGGTCCTCGAATCATCACCCCCCGAAAAAATCCGTACGGAAAGTGGACCTTAGTGTCATAGCCAGCCTAGCCAGGTCGGCTAACGTCACCATCCAACACGACCACAACAACGTCAGTTTTGGATTATTCAACATCCGCTCACTTAGGAGCAAGGGTTCTCTCCTCCAGGATCTTCTGTGTGATCTTAAGTTTGACTTTCTGTGTTTGACAGAAACATGGCGACTTTTCACACCTGAATGATTCTACTCCTCCTGGGGTATGTTTACCTCTGTCAACCCCGTGGCTCAGGTAGAGGGGGAGGTCTTGCCATTATCTATCGTGAGAAGTGGAAAGTCTCGCCTGCTCAGGCTTCATTCGAATCTATTGCCTTACAACTGAATGGGCCTACACCGACAATAGTGGCCACTGTCTATCGTCCACCTAAGTACAACAATGACTTTATAAACGAATTTGTGTCTTTTCTTACACATATCTGCTCACTTTCCCCTACCATCATATTGCTGGGGAATTTTAATATACATATGTATAATGCAAACAATGGGATTTTACATCCTGCCTGCACAGTTTTGGACTGGAGCAACATATACATTTCCAACTCACTACAAATGTCATGTTTTAGACTTGATATGCTGCTCTGGTGTCACACCGCAGGGTTTTATTGCAGAAGATCTCCCCATTTCTGATAATATGCTAATATCTTTTAATGTCAAATTAACACTGTCCAAAACTGAACTGCCACGTGACATGTCATTTCGCAATATCAAGGACATTAACTTAAACACACTTTCTAGCTCTATTGACTGCCTCCCTAGTATAAACAATCTATCCACCCCTGATGAATTAGTCTCACACTACAATGATGGCCTACATCGTATTTTAAATTCTCTGGCCCCTTTAAGAACCCAGACTGTTTACTTCACCCATTCTGCCCCAAGATGGCGGCGTTCCGGACGCCACCATTCAGCTAGACGGGCTCGCCTCGTTTCGTGCCTACAGAAATACAGCTCTCTGCGATAAGACTCGCGGTGATGGCTTATGTGTTTACATCAACACAGAATGGTGCAAGAACTCTGTTCATCGCTGTTGGAGCTTGTGACTGTTAGATGCAGATCTTTTTATTTACCACGGGAATTCACCACTGTTTGCATAACCGGAGTTTACATTCCCCCCAGCGCTAACATTAAGGAAGCGCTCTGTGAACTGTATGGGGCCATGAGCAAACTGCAGAACGCTCACCCCGACGGACTGTTTATTGTCGCCGGGGATTTCAACCATGCAAATATCAAAACAGTGCTCCCTAAATTCCATCAGTATGTGGACTTTGCAACGAGAGGGGCGAACGCGCTTGATCTTGTTTACACAAAAGGCGTGTACCGGGCGGAGCCCCGCCCCCACCATGGCTACTCAGACCACATCTCTGTTATGCTAATTCCAGCATACAGACAAAACCGCTTCAGAAGCAGGTGAAAACCTGGCCAGCAGGAGCCATCTCTGCTCTTCAGGACTGTTTTGAGTGTACTGACTGGCACATGTTTAGGGAGGCTGCAACATATGGCGATAATACCAACTTGGAGGAATACACAGCATCAGTGACCAGCTACATCAGCAAGTGCATTGATGATGTCTCTTTCTCCAAGACCATTACAACACGCTCTAACCAGAAGCCGTGGATGACTGCGGAGGTGTGCACGCTGCTGACCCGAGACTCCGCCTTCAGAGCAGGCGATAAGGCAGCCCTAAGAACAGCTATGGCCAAACTGTCCCGGGCAATCAGAGAGGCTAAGCGTGCACACGCCCAGAGAATCCACAGCCACTTCCAAGACAGCGGTAACATGTGGCAGGGAATCCAGGCCATCACCAACTACAGGACAACATCTGTTGCCTGTGACAAAGATGCCTCCCTTCCAGATGCGCTGAACTACTTCTACGCTCAATTTGAAGTGCAGAACGACGTGGTGGCGAGGAAGACCACCCCTCCTCCCAGCCACCAGGTGCTCTGTCTCACCACGGCTGATGTGAGGAAAACTCTACGCAGAGTCAACCCACGGTAGGCCGCTGGACCAGACACCATTCCTGGCATTCCTATCAACTCAAACAAGATTTACGATAAATACCAGTCTGGTTTTTGAACCAATCACAGTACTGACACAGCTTTAGTAAAAATTGTTAATGACCTTAGATGTAACATGGATATGAAGAAACCA